>JAARMF010000627.1:0-35469 GCA_022844705.1 Toxascaris leonina | reverse complement strand
GGGGGGGGGGGGGGGGGGAAGAGTCTGTTCGCTGAAAATCATCGAAAAAATTTTCTTGTTATAATTCTCCTTCTTTGTGATTATTTTTCATTGTTCGTCTTTATGTGTTTGTGAAAAAATGATTTCTGTTGGAAGTGATGGTGGGCGCAGTTGAAGCATATTGAGAGGACAGCAGATTTGGCACTCTAATAATGCTTTTGAGAAAGATTAGGAGGGCAACAAGTTTACGATGGCTTTTCTTCAAAGTTCAGTAAAGGATGTATCGGCGAAAAGGGAAACGTTACGACATCTCTTGATGAAAACTCCCATATGTTTCTTTGTCGTTCATAACATAATCTTCCAAACAAATATTTTTGAAGTTTCATAGTTTCGTAGCAACAAACGCATTAGGTGAATAGCGGTATTTGAAGTTTTGGGAGAGGGAGAGGGAGAGAGATTTGTCGGAAACGATCTCTGCTACAGACTTAATTATTGCTTTCTGCTTTTCTAGGTTTGATCGCAGAACATATATATTGAAACTTCCGGGTGCACTTCAATCTTTCTCAGTGGCATTGTTGATCGTTTTTGCCTTCTTCTTGACATTTTAGGCCTCTCAGACTTGAAACTGCTCATCGCGCAACACTAATGTTGATTGTTTTTACTTGTTACAGTTGAGCGAGCAGAGCGACAAGGTCTTCGTGTGAACCGAGAGAAGGTGGAGTCAGCCATTAAGAGAGATGGTCCATACTTGTATGAGCTGTTCTCTGTGATGGTTCATCAGGGGAGCGCTTCTGGAGGGCATTACTTCGCCTATATCAAGTTGGTTATGACCCCATTGATCGCTTCTGTAATTTGGCGGATCATTTTTCGTTCTCGTCTTTATCTTCAGTGATGGAGAAGTGGGCCAGTTGCAATTAGTGAGCTACTGCCAAGGAATATGGCTTTCGCTTTTGTGGATTCAAATGACAAATAGACACATCGCTTTCTCCTCAGCTTTCGCTTGAATTTTGAAAGTTTCGATGACTTAATTGCAATTGTATTATGGGAAAAAGGATTTGGACAGATCGATAAGACGCATGAAGTATTAGGATTGCGCAAAGAATGTGATGCTTTGATAGAGAGCTTATGGACATTATGTTGGTGTGATGCTAGTTGTATTGTTGACCTCACAAAGGTGCGTTATATAGTTACTGTGCATACATTCACGCATGAAGTGCGGACTCTGATAGAATGTTAGCGTGAAGTTGAAGATTGGAGAGGTACTAGAAAGCAGAGGCATTTGTGCTGCAGGAACATGGATCAGGAATCTTGGTTTTGCTTCAACGACTGCTCCGTAACGCCGGCCACCCTCGACGATATTCGTCGAACGTATGGTGGTTCAACCGGTGGGTGGTCTTCCAGCAACACCAATGCATACATGCTCATGTACCGCAGGGTTAGCTATCTCATTTGTTCTCATGTCCATGGCCCATTACTGAAGGTCATCGGCTGATTTACGTGAAGTAATGAATCATCTCTTGCTCAGCTTCTGCTTTTTTCTTACTATTGCAACAGTACGTAGTTTTTGCATTTCTGCTGTCCATTCACTCTCCACCACATAAATTTCTTGACCCTCTACAGTTCGGTGTTACAGTATGACACCAGTTTTTCAAACTTTTATCTGAGATACAAAGTGTGCACGGAATAGCGTATAGCAAATTTGGCGAAACGCTTATATGTGCTGCATTCATCGGAAAAATAGGACACGTTCGTTTCTAGCTGTTGGTTGGCAGATAATGGATCTATTACAGATCGATCGCAAGAAGAACGCCCACTTCGTGAAGACAGTGAATCTGCCGCCGCATTTGCGTGCTCTACTCAGACGTTGGGAAGTTGAAGAAGAGAAAAAGCTGGAGGCGCAACGCGTCGAAGAGACGTTTGTCAATGTCTGTTTGTTGCAGCATTTTGAAATCACTGATGAGCATATCTCTTCGTTGTAATATTCATGTAATGATGTTGAATGAGGGGAATACAGTTTAGTTCGTGATGTTTACACACCCCTTTAAAAAAATTTTTGTCCATTTCCTCACAATGAAATAAGTTTTAATTAAAAGCAGAGAAATAAGATTTATATCAAATTCAAAAATCGATAAAAAATGGAAGTCGCCACCCATTTATCCGTATTTGGCACCGTTGCCAATTAACAGTGTGGCATTAGGTCGTAGTCGATATCCGTTGATAAAAATGAATGCCCCCCTATTCAGTACCCATTTTAGTTGTGCGTATTGAGTCGATGTGCTTTTTCCAATTGTTATGACGCATGATTATTCGAGCGAATGTCTCCACTATTGAATAACTTTTTGTGTCTGGCAGGTGATCTGCTGATTTTGCACTCACAACCGGAATTGTTGAGCTAAAGGAGATTAGAAGAAGCATGTGCACGTTTATATGCTTATAATTTGTGATGCTAGCAGATTTAAGGTGGAATTGTACTTCAACGGCTTTATGCCAATCGGCTCAGATGACGCAAGCCGTACTCTGAAGATCCCGTACACCATCACATTGCACGATTTGCGCACCCGAGCGTTGACGCAATTCTCACAGATGGAGGAAACGAAGTTCGCCAAAAACATAAGGCTGCTGAAGTGTAGCGGTTTCAAATTCGGCATTTTGGGCTCATTCACTGAAGAAGAGATGCAGAAGGTAAGAAAAACGTTGTTTCATACCGGTCACACTTAAGATAGTGTTCCTAATTTGTTGACCTTGCAAAGATAAATATGTGGAATTCCGAAGAGAGATCAGTTTTCGTAGAAATATTTGAAAAAAGCATTAGAAACGAAGATAAGATGACACTGCGGCCGTTTAGGAGCGGAGTGGCTATTACATTGCCATGAAGATCTCTTGCCGAAGAAATTCCGTAGTATAACTGATGAAGTGAGTGACTGTCATTTAGGGTATTCTCTTATTTTCCGACCTTCTGCCAGAATTCGCAGCAGCCAATTTTTAGCCTAGTTTCATGAGAGTTGCGTGCTAAATATACCCATTTAGAGAATCTTTCCCAGTGTGCCTCTGAAGTATTTGATTTCACGCTCACATATAACAGTTTTTCTTTGTTACTTCCGGTTTGTTTAGAGGCCTATAACTGTAGAAGTTATCGAAGGAATCCCAACAAGGTGGGATCTTATGAAGGAGCTTTTTCATATTTGATCGTTGTTATGCCTGAGTGGGTTTCTTCGTCATGTTCGCCATAAATCGTATATTGTTGCCACCACCGTTACGAAGAATTTTTACAGGTGGAGCGTTTAGAGCAAAAAATTCGATATTCGTTCACGAGATCGTAACTATCGAGAGTTAAGTTGGGGTTGCCATCCTCAGAATCTGGCCTCTCATGTGGTACTAGACAGAACTGTATAAGTGAGCGTTTGCGCAGAACGAATCAAAGTAGAAATACGAGTTGATACAGAAGCATAATAGCAAGATCGTGTTCGTGGCCATCAGACCGATGTTTACCTCACTAAATGTTCCTACGAAAGTGTACTCTGGCGAGACGAAAGCTATTTTTCAGATGACAATAGCCGATGCATTTCCGAACTGTGTGAGCAATTCCGGTTTTCGAACGGACGTTCACTTTATGCTCGATTGCAAGCCAAGCACTATGCATTGGTTCTATGAAGTCACCGAAATGGGCGGCATAACATTGAGCGTTGTGCCGGTGGATGTCCAAAATTTGAAACTGCTTCAAACTCACGTTGTTCAATTCAATGAATTGGAGACCGTCAGCATGATCAAGACAAAGTTGTGTTTGGTAGGGTTTTCTTTTATATTTTAAGCAGTCAAATGGTTGAGCCACACATACTTTCCATAGCCGGTATGACGGTGCGTCGTTATTAGTTCAAATCTGTGATTGGGGTTTTATATCACAATTGAAGGAAAAGCTGGCTAAAGCAACGATTCTGTAACGGCCGTCCATACAGCTCTCGATAGTTGCTTATTTGCTATATGCGAGTCTTGACTGCGCGACCCTAATGCTAGCTGATGAGGCTTCCAGTTCTTTTGCGATTGATCTTGTTGCCTTGAGCAAGGTCGTTCATGTATGTGATACTGAACCAAAAATAAAACACAGTCACAATCAACTGTAGACGTCACCTGATCTGTGGTTCAGCAAGGAACGGCTAAGCTGTGTTGAGAGTATCTTACAGCTTTACTCGGAGCCACTTGTCGATGCTAATAAGGTGCGACTTGTGGTCGATAAGGGACCGACAGCTACGGCATCGATGCTTCTTCTCGACAACAATGATCTCCGTGCATCGTTCATCTTTGCTGGCACTACAATGGCCGCTATCACGGTCAGCTTTTACACATCTGCATTTTTTCGTTGTCGTTTCGCCTGGGATTTGCCTAAGTGTAAGTGACATCGTTGCGCTGAAGGTGAGCAAGCTGGAGTAGGGAGGGGCAGAGGCAGGATTTGAGGATTAAAAGAGCGTGCGATTGGATCGGTCTGCAATTGAGAAGCGGCTCAGCTTTTTCGTCTTTTTTTCTTTATTCTGGGTGTTAAATATTTCTGCTCGAGTTGTACTTAGTAGAAGTCTCTCATTTCAGGAATTGTGGATTGTCACAGTCAATCCCTCATTTCATGGCTTTTTTCGTTTGATTTTTTTCTCACTTGTCGGAATTAATTTCACGCAACAAAGGAAGATAGTCGACATATGGACATGGGTCCTGGAAATATTATTGAGCTTAGTAATAAAGTAGTGTAGGGAACGTCGTAAATAAAGTTCATGGTCAGGTGACACTAATCGTATCGTTCGTGGCATGTGGTTGCTAGAAGTTTTGACCCATTTACAGTCTGGGTGTTATTCTTCCATCATATACTTTTCTGTATCAATATAGACGAACGAAGAGTTCCGTCGTGACGACTGATAAATGCCTGTTGGTTCTAGCAGGAAGCAGAGAACTTATAAGGCTCAAATCATGCTCCCTTACTTATCATCGATTGGGCACATGTTACAGAAATTTAATAGTACGCATTGGGTATGGATGAAACAAGCTAGGATTTTTCCCCAACATGGACCGTTTGACTTGTTCGAGTATCTGTTAATGGAGGAAGAACTAATGAAGTTAGAGCAAATGGTGGCGGCATCACCTATGTAATGCTAGTGGTTGTTGTTGGCGATTATCATCTTCAAATCTGTCAAGCGGACGCGTTGACAAATCAGAAATGATGGAAGAAGGCGTAACGAGATATATCCTAGATTCGCATATGTTGACGAAAGTGAAGTTCGATAAGTAATTGTGATTCCGAATGTTGCATTTTGAAGTGTTTCGTTCGCATCAAAAGCGAAATTGTGGAGATCGCCAATGCATCTCATATAATGCGTATGACGACAAATAAGCGAATTTTGCCGCTGAATGAGAGTATCGGTAGTTGATTTTTTAGTGAGGTTCATGAAGCGATGGGTTACGACACTGAGTGAAAAGATCTCTAAAATCAATAGAGTTTCATGCCTACGCTATTTAGCTATCAGTGAAATCTTCCTTCTTTTACCGGCATTCTGGTAGTGCAATGAAAAGTCGATGTGTTTGTAGACGAAAGACTAGCTTTGGAGCATAATCGGAGTGTGAAGCAACTCGATATTGTATGTACTTGGCATAGTACGGCATCATTGATTGCTAAGATCGAAAGCTCAGTAGCGATTATAAAGGTTTCGAAAAATACAGCGGTTCATATGAGTTATCGTTTCTTAAGCTTTACATCGACGCTGGCGCACCGGGACCTGCCAGAAGTCAAGATCGTCGTCTCGATTTCGCAACCTCTCGGATGTTCAGAGTATTGGACCGTAAAAAGCATGCAATGAAATTGAAAATACGTCTTCCAACTGACGGTAAGCACCGTTTGTTCTGCGAGTTGTGTGATTGTTTCCTTACTGAGTGTTAATTATCGCCGTTGGTTTCATAAGCATGATATGGCCGTACGTAACGCACATCGCCACCAACGGACTTCAGAAATTCAGTGACAAATGCCAGCTTTAGGCCCTGAAAATAGTGGGTGCCATCTGCCATAAAATGGCGTTTCAGATATGAGATATGGTGGTTGCGGATGACATTCCATCCCAGTTTCACTAATCACTTGAATGATGAAGTGTGCTAAATTGGTTTGCTCGAGACAGGTGTGTGAGTGCGGGCTTAATTGGACTGACGGATTAAGCAACATTTCAGCACTAAATGATTTCCAAAACAAAGTGATTTTTCGCTGTCGAAGTCGTTCTTTTAAGGAAGTAATTCTGTATTGCAAGATATGGGCCATTATAAATCACGTACGAAGTATTGGCATCATTCAAGTACTCGACTTCTATATTGTACGGCAGAGTCATCTAGAAGAATTGATAGAATGGGCGCAGTATCGATTTCATATGCTTATCCTGTAGTTATTGTCGTAATCCTCTTTGAAGGCGCTTTTCTTTTTGTTCTTATCAACTCGACAACATTTTGCTGGAGTATAGGAGGGAGTAGTCGCAAGGCATTCCGAGGGGAGAGCCTTGGGGCTGCAGTTGATGGTGACTGTCAGAGGGGAGGAAGAATGGGCATATCCCATGCTGTCGACGCCAGCTAATTTTGAAGCGGGGAAGTGAATGGTAATCGTGGTGTATAGTTGTAGTTCTGTTTTCAGCGGATTATAAACATGCGGGTTTGATTCCGTTTGAGTCAATGATCGACAGTGGATTGGCGGCACTAGTTGCACCTCCTACACAGACGACTGCTGCAGTTGCGGCGGCCAAAAATCTGCAATGTGTGCCGCAAATGCCAATGCCAATCGACGATCAAGTTTCTCCGTTCTCGTCTAGCACGTCGGATGACGAAAGAGACGTGATGGTGAGTAGCATTTCTTACTGACTGGTAGAAAGAAGAATGTGGCTTGCTTCTGTGAGTTTGTGCTCATTCATGTCCGTCACTCACACTTCTGCAACTGTTTGAATAAAACTGCAGTAACCACTGGATGACCAGCAGAAGGCGTTTCAAGTGCTGTTAATCTCCCCGCAGTTGGAAAAGGAAGCTTCTTACTGTGCGGAAGTTTTAACGTCTGAGCCTATGTTTTGGCAGCTAATCTTTCACACTTGTTTCTTGTTTTTCTTTTCGTTGTTTTTAGTTAGTTTCGGTTGTTACATTATTTTCGGATTTCTTTCATCATTTCGATACTTATTCTTCGACCGTTTTCAAATTGTTTGGTGGCTTCGATTTTTTGAGAGGATATAGCAGTAAATGATTTGCAAAAGAGTGAAGTAGCGATGGTAAATTTTGTTCACTGGCTCACATTCCGTCCCATCCAAATCTCTACTCACTTCGGTTATGCGAAACTTTTGCACAATTTTAGTAATTTTACATTTATACACATTTATATACATTTACAGTTGATGTGTCGGGCCACACTAACACTGATTTACGTTGATGCGGTTGATATGCCACAGGTTGCCCAAAAATTTACCTTTGTACACTACAATGGCAATTAAAGTAGCTGATAAGTAAGGAGGAAAGCATTTGGGATCGAGCAAAAGAAAGGGCACTTGTGGGAGTGATATCATTTCGAGGACGGCGATTTTCAAATAACTGTCTTAATAGTCTGATCAGCGTTCGCGTTCATCCAGGCTATTTATGTCTACTCAGTCCGTTGAATTTGAGTTCATTTAGCAATATATGCTGAAGTTTTTACTACTTGCCGCATTCAGTTAGCATAAAAACTCGAGGCCTCGTCGTTCACTTTGAATAGTTTTTGGCACCCACATGTCTCGCTCATCTGCTGGATTGACGAACAATACGTATTTATGCGTGGAAGAATTTTTTTGAGAATCGATTGAACTGCATCTGTGGTCGACAGCGTTCGCATTTTATTAGCGTCCATAAATAAACTAATGTACTTAATTAGTGTTGTACTAAGGAGTGCGATGAGTCGAGCATACTGAGT
This sequence comes from Toxascaris leonina, assembly GCA_022844705.1. Classification (NCBI taxonomy): domain Eukaryota; kingdom Metazoa; phylum Nematoda; class Chromadorea; order Rhabditida; family Ascarididae; genus Toxascaris; species Toxascaris leonina. The sequence continues at coordinate 27,554 of JAARMF010000627.1, read as the reverse complement.
GACCTAAGCCCGCCAGCTCGCTCACCATCAGTTTCTGAAGTTGGGGACTTCAGTGATATGGAGGAAGGATATCCGCATGAGAAATTTGTACGTGCTTCTTACTCGTTTCACTAACCTGTATTCTTTGTCTGCTGCTAACCTGTTATTAGCTTGTACCGAATCATGTTATTGCAGTTTCTGCATATCTGCTCAATGGTAGAGTCGGCCACACATGTAGTTTCTGAATTTATTTTTGCATGTGATTAAGCACCTGGTTGGATGAGAATCTCAATTTGCGTTACCAGCTCATGGTCTTTTAAGCTAACTCTCAGACGTCTTGCACTTTAAAGATCTTTTCCCGGTACTGCAAAGTTTGAAAATAGCATTGTTCGAGGTGGATTGGGAAAGGACAACTTGGTGAAGAGGAATCTGTTCTTTTTGGTGTTTCGAATATGATCTTCTTTTGAAATCTAAAAACTGGATCTTAACTAGCTTCATCAGTCGTGGCACAATCTGCTGGCATTGGTTGAATATAAGCGCATGGTGAGAAGGGCATTAAGGGCATTCTTGGCATTAACGAATGGATCCGCATTCTTCGCCGAAAGATCGACATAAGCGTATTACTTATCATTGCTACTGCACGTTGGGAACGGGGGGAAGGGCATACTTTTTCTTTTGGACATACGTTTATTGTGTTGCAGCGCACATTCGATGCAGTGCTAGAATCGGCGGCCGCAGAATCGGTAACGAGAAGTGGCGAGATATCACCGTGGGGAAAACCTGAGGAGGAGACAGTCACCTCGCGTTCGTCAACTGGAACGGTTAAGAGTGCTACGTACGCTTCTTCGGCGGGAATATACGACATAGTAACGTTGGAGAGGGTGCTCAACAAAACCTGTAAGGGTACGCATATTCGCTATGCCAACTTTGCCAACGTGAAATCATTAGCGTATATCGCAGTGATTCATTGTTCACGTTCAGTAGATGTGTTGCAGTTAGATTTAGTTTGANCACGTTCAGTAGATGTGTTGCAGTTATATTTAGTTTGACTGATAGTTTTTTTTTTTTTGATTACGGGTGAGGATAGGATCCGGATGAAATTCGTTGGAGTTCGGATGAAATTCGGTTGTGTTGGGGTAGATCGATTTTAAGGGTGATAAATTTACTTGCAACATACGTGTGACAGTTTCTTGAGGAATAATAGTACGATGAAATCTGGTTATTGGTTTTCATAGCTCAGCAACATCATAGGAAGTTATGCGCGCCCCTGAAAATGAAACTTATATAGGAGGGGAATGTGTATTCTGAAGGAGAAACGAAGAGGTCCTAAAACTTGTAGGCTGAGAGAATCGACCGAGGTATTTGACTATGTCGATAGCTTCACTTTTTCTGTTCTCAATTCTAAATTTTTAGTAGTTTCAAGGTGGGGAGGTGGCCGGTTAACCTCTGTTTTGTATAGGTGGTCCTTGTGATCCGCTATTCAATGCTAGCAGTCACAAGCAATTGCTGTCGTGTCAATTAGTGCGACAAGAGGGGTAGCTGTATGGTCGGCGCATATTGTTGAAATGTTAAAGTGGATGGCTTCTCACGAAGGAGATTTCAGCGCAAACAAATACGAAATCAGTTTTTATATTTTCTTGCTTTTAGGTGATTAACATATCTGAGTTTGAAAGAATGAGTTGCAGAATTGGTGATAGACGCTGATGGGCGTATGTTGGTGACTGACTTGAAGAATTGGCTCTCGGAAACGATAGGCTTGCCAACGTCACAATTTGTCATCTTGAAGCATTACAAGATTGGCGATGAGGGTTACGACAGTAATGTAAAGAAAGAAAATGAGACCATCCAAGACGCCTACTCATCTGTCTGCTATGTTCGTTTTCGTCTTTTTTCCTCAGTTTTGGCCCTAATTGAACTATTCGGAAGTGCGCTGTTGATGTGGACACTGAATTTTGATGTGTTTCTGATGTGAAATTATTTCATCCATTGTTCGATTAATTTGTTCAGAGTGAAATGAGGAGAATTTTTGTTCTGTCGACAAGATTATGCTATCCTGAATCCCCGAAACTGAGCAACTATCAAAAGAAGTGGCTGTGAGCTTCTTAGCGGTTCTTTAAGAATTGAGACTATGTCCAATTCCACAAACATGTCTCGCACCAACTCATATTCTGTTGTGAAAGCGGTGAAGATGAACAAACATATTTTTTCAGTGACCAAGTTCATCATGGAGGCATTTGCATTGAATATGGAATGAGGTCAAGTTCTATTACCTCTTACCTGAGCTGTGATGTTTGCTTGTTATTAAAATATTCAAGGAAGACTGTTTAGCTATCGGTGAAGCTGCGCGCACCACTCAAGGAGAACGAAAGAATCATTCGCATAGTGCGCTTCGACATTGACACTGATGAGGTGAGCGAAGCGTTCGTTCACACGTTAAAAGCAATTGGAATTGAATATAGAGTTTGCGTAATCGCAAGCAGTTATTAATTTGATTGTATTTGCGGTATTGGAGCGAGATGGCTTGTTCACAGAGGGGAACAATGCCGGTGACGCTAGTAGGTGGCTGCGATGCCGAGATTTTTTATCGCGACAAAGCCTAGTAGTTCTTTTCGTAATTCATCTTGTTCCATTGAGGAGGCTTTCTTTGAAATTTCATGCGACACGTCCATATAGTAACGAAAATGCATAAATAAAATGCTGATGGTGTGCAGTTTATTGCAGCACGAGAAGTGGCCTTTGCTTTTCGAGGTGGCCGGCACTGTGGATATGTCGGTGCGAGCATTGCTGCAAAAGTGTCATCACATGCTTGAGCAGATCTATGCGCTTCATTGTGATATCAGTTGGTGAGCATTTGTCTTTGGAATTCAACTACTCCATCTGGATGGGAAAAGGGGAGGGGAGAAGACTTTCATACGAGAGTGGCCGCTTTCGCTAAATAGTCGAGGAGGTGAGATGGGTTTAATTAGGCCGGCATAGAAGGAATAACGTGGTCTCGGCGAATATAAGAAACATTGATGTGTTTTTGAATCGTAAAATTAAAAACTGCGAAAGTGACTTGTCGCGCCTCTGTATGGCAGCATCTGAGCGTGCTGGTTGTCACATGTCGTTGATAGCGCTTGTTTCTCGTATGGCATAGCTTACTCATCCGCCCTGTAGGTGTTTGTACCGTTCGAATGAAAATGTTGAACATCAAGGAATTACGTCACAGTTACGTGCTAGGCATGAAAAGCGCTTTTTTCTATATCGCAACATTCTGCTGTCGCAGAATAATCTCAACTTTTGAATGTCTCCACGTTACGTCGAACCTGAGAAAACTAAATATCCGTTGTTGATGCACGTTGTTTTGAGATCATTTATGCACCTCAACTAACTACAACGATGAAGGTAGCATACTCGAGCTTAAATTAGTAACTTCATTCCCGGAATTGTTTAATTTGGAATGAATCAACTGTTTTGACGATGTCTCAAAACATATTGCTACATGTTACGTTTTTTCCTCAAGATGCTTTCTATGTTTTATCCTTTTTTCTTTTATTGCTGGTGTTCTTTGTAATGGCGCGCAACTTTGTGAGCGGTTTTTCTTGATGAAATTTCGTACTTGTGCGATGGTGTAATTTCCGGCTTTAATTTCAGCATGCGTTTACGGGATATGATTACGGGTGGAGGCGTACCAATGTTGAACTTGGCGGATCATCTCGGCTCACGTGGCAAAGAGTGGCATAAAACCATCTTCTTACAGATTATCACGGGTAACTGTTTTATTCACTGGCATGGCCAGTGTTTTATAATGAGTGACGAAAGGTTTTTGACTTCGGCCGCCAGCGGGGAGGTTGCCGTAAAGTATAGACGAAGGCGTGTTGACATATCAGAATTGGGCGGTTGAATAAGGATACGTCGGGATAGTTGTGGAGTGACCAATAAGCTTGAACCTGGAAGATATTCGAGCTTTAGAAATTAACTGCAAAAATTTTAGAGCAACGTGATAGTGGTTGTTTCGATGTAGCAAATTGATGTTATATCGCAGTATTTGTTTGCTTGATATCGTTTCTTTTTTTTTGGTTGAAAAAACCCAATATCAGCGATTTCAGCAATTCCATCCTAATGTGGCCGTAATTGTCACCATGCGTAAGGCAGCAGCTGAATCAGGAAAAAAAATTAAACTTTGTTGCTTTTTATTCCCAAGTCTGGCACAATACGTTTTGAAAGGGATTCGGAGCAAGCAATTTTTAGAAGAGCAGGCGGAAGCGTGCAAACGTGCGGGGTTGGCCGCGTACCCGGTGATGACTCGTCGCTGGAATCCATCCACACTTGAGGTTTCCTCGGTTGCCGAAATAGCGTTGTCTCCAATTCATAAGGACCAAATCGCTGCACTGAAGCGTGAGATCGCTGCTTATTACCACCTTCAGTTTGAAGACATCGAAATCAGTGAAGTAAGTGATTACGGTGTTTTTTATTTATTTATTTGGGAGATGCAGCTGTTCTCAGGCGACTTGTAGTCAACTAATATAAAGCCACAAAATGATATGCCGCTGGACCTACGAGTGTAGATGGTCACACAGGAAATCAAATATTTTATAAGAAGAATAGCAGAAACTGTTCACAAGATATTTAACAAAACATTTAGTTAAGAGGCTGCTTGAAACGGATTCTTAGTTGTGGGGACTTGGAGAATATCTTAGATGCTGGCGTCTTGAAAGCACTATGCGAATACCAATGGCACTGATCGCGAACCACTGTATTGATCGAGCATGATGTAAAAAGACATCGGCCAGCCCTTGCCTAATGATCCAATGCTTCTAGGAGGCAAAGCTTGAGCATGCGGCTATTTTCTTTTCTCGTCCGCTGTTAGAATATTTACATGTAAAGGGTTTATGCTATGCAGCGAAATAGCAAAAACAAAAAGGTTGTGGTTGTGCGTAAAGTAAATATTTCGCACATTACTGTTCAGCGACGTGAAATGTGTTGTTTGCTGCAGAAATTGCAGGAAAATATATACATACCTTAAGCTCCTAAGTTTGTTAAGCAGTTGCGGAATTTGCGATTCATCAGTGTCTTCGGCTGATTTAGTTTCGAAATATTCTTGCAGGTATTTGAGCATGCGATGGAATTAAGATCCACCAAACGTCACGTTGCTTTACTTCAAAGGGTTGTGAGAAATTCTAATGGTACATTGGCAAAGAGTTGTTTAAGGGGTTCCCGACGACTGCTTGGAGCAAATGGCCATACAAGAAGGACCGGATTCAGCTAGTTGAAAGCGTCCAGTTTACAAGTGCAGGGAAGTTACCGCCCAATGGGACATTCAACGGAAAGCTTGTCTACTTCAGGTAAGCGTTGTCCGAGAAACAATGCAAAACCCGACCGTGGCAGACCACTCGCGGTATAAGATAAGAATGTCCTAAAAGTTGTTCATGTGTCGTATTAGTCTTCGTTAGGGTGGGTCAGTCCCAAACTCCAGTCGTAAACTAATGTGCTGGGAAGCTGGAGGAGGAACGATGAAATTGTCATGGTGAAGGAATCGGTTGCCGTTATCAACGATAATGCTTTTTTAAACTGGTTTCTTTCAGGGTGAAGACAGAGAAGCCAAAGCGTTTGAACGAAAATGAGAAAAGGGCGATAAGAGTCGCTGACACCACGGCAAAAGCCAACGAAAATGCTTTGTCGAGAAAGCCGGAACGTCAGCTAAAAATCCAGCTATCAACTAGCATGTCAGACGATACCTCTCTGCAGCCGTGAGAAGGCTTGCATTTGGATCTGTATATCACGGCGTCGTTCGCGCCGAACTGCCAATATTCTGTACGGATGCTTTCGACAAGTACGGGTGGGGGAGGGGCAGCTAGTCTTGTGTAAGGTTTCGTTGGTAGGCTTGTAAAGTTCATTCAGCCGATTTCTGTGGCATACTAGAGTTTGGCTATGCCTAACAGACTTTCTCTTCCTTGCAACCTATAAAAGTCCATGACATTTGACGAGTATTTTGGGTTTTTTGCTGGGGAACAGTAATTTTTGGCGCTTCTGGCGTCGTTGGACCCTGTTCGAAGAAATGGGGTTTAAGAGGCCAGATTCTCACCGAAGTTTGTTCAAGGGATTATTCAATACTCTGAAAATGAACACCAACTTTCTTTCCATCTCTAGTTTCGCTGCAGTTCTGATGCTGTTCCTACGGCAAAGAACACAGCTGGTGTTGGTATTTGGCGTATTGCATGAACCCTTTCACAAGCTTTAACGAAGTCCTGAGACTTGATCCCAAGCAGCCCTATCAGAAATGTGGGGATGTAGCCGACCTGGAGTCCAGTTGGATAAAAAACGGTTGATCACCGCATCCAGCACTTTGAATAGTCTGCTGGGGACTTTTTGGAGAAAATGTGGTACTAAAAGTCCATGCTCCTTGGTCGGGTCCATTGATGCCGGAAGCGCCTTTTTTGTAGTGAAGGATTCAAATTTTCTTTAAATCACTAAATTTTGGAAGTTTCCATTATAGCTGGGGATTTGATGAGAGGAAGAGATAACCCAACTAAATAAAACTAAACGACGAAGTTATGCCAAATAAATCAGCTTTGTAAACTTTGCGAGTGGAGTGGATATGTTCTAGAGGGTCTTCGTTGGCAGGCATTGATGCCTTGTTGAGGCGTCTGTTCGCTTCACCAAAGCAGTTACGCCTACCAACAAAGAGCTGGAAGTAATGGTGTTATGAAGACGTGTGTTGGTTGTGGTTCTGTGGGATGGCGATCTTTGCCTCCAAGTTTTTCTGTTTTATTCGTTTCTGCGGAATGAGGCGTATTGTTACGATTTCGCAGGATGACAGTGATGCCCCGTGAAATCTCATTCTATTTATCTCATTGTTTTATGTGTTCTCCTCCTTGTCTTACCCCGAGTCTCGTTCCCGTCACCCGGTTTTCGTTTTTTTCATCCGGATCTTCAATGGCTCACGCGGTTGGACGCGGTGCCTTATTGCTTTTGCAACGTTTTGTTTTTGTTGATGCACGCGTTGTTTTGCGTAAACTTTTAAAGTTTTACACTGTTGCATTCAGCAGAGCAAAATCGAGTTTTTCACTAACAGCTGCGGCTGTGACCTGCTAAGAGCGTACCCTGTCTGGAACAACTCACTTCCTTCTTTGCATCCTTCGCTGCTCTTCTTGCCCTTTTAGTCTGTCGGTGGCTATATAACTGTCGGTGGGTTATAACATTTCAAAAGCCTTAGTGAGACCATTCTGTAACATTGTTTTTTGATGAGGCCTTAAATGGGACAAAGCATCCCACCATAAGATGCTCGATTGATGCTGAACCGCTCGCGCTGTACTGGTAGAATGGGTTAGTTGATGCGATATGGATGGAGAGAAAAAAATTATTTTACGTCCGCATGAGCTTTCGCTGCTCTGATTTCGTTAGATGAGTTGACTCTATACTTCGATCTGATGTTACACATCGAAACGTGGAAAGACTCATTTTACGCTAAATGGAACATAAAAAAACCGATCGACAGACGCAGTGCACGGAAATAAGGAAAGCAGCAAAAGCTAGACACTAAGAGTGGAAAACAAAGGTTGTGTGGACAGCAGTGCACTCCGCGGCTTGGCGTTTGCTGTGCGGCGACTCTCCACCTTCAAATATGCACCTGCTAAACTTCTTTCTGGTGTGTCATGCCGTGTTCCATATAAGATAACTCGTACAACGCGAACAAACTTAGTTATTCTAATTACCGGTATCTACAGCAAATTCGTCGTATACAAAAAAAAAACGGGGAGATATCAGGAGCGGTCGTATCTATTAGTGGCTGTCCTCCTTGTCAGGACGTTTCAACACCTTATAGTCCTTGAACCTTTGCTGAATGATGTCGGTGTCGTTGAGTCCAATATTACACGGGTCGGGCACTCGGTCTTGATAACGAAGATCGTAAAACTGCTGTGGGAAGTACTCGACGTAGTGCTCTCGACTGAAGTGTTCCACCGGTGGTGCGCTCGCCCATTTCTCCTCAACCTTAATATCGAACCGTCTGACAGCCTTGACTTTCATATTTAATTCTCAGCTTCTACCAAGTGAAGAATCTGCGACGGCTATGTCGTGTCGGATACGCACTATTGTGTCGGAAATCTTAGATGTCTTGAACGGTAATATGGTAACACCTGATGGCATAGCACATAAAGAGCTGAAGTACTCAGATTCTACCAAGCAAGGTGGAAATGAAGTAATGTGTAGTGGAAGAGAGATGCTTTATCTGGAAAACAGTTTCAAGCAGAATCGTCTGACATTCCAAATAAACTCCGCCATAAACGAATAATATTGCGTATGTGTCTAAGATTATCCCTTAGCCATCGGAAACAAATCGAAAATACTCCGTCGAAGTTCCAAACCAATTCAAGCGACTAACAATTTCAACCTTTTCACCACCTATTTTAAAGATTTCTAGCGTTCCTTTGTTAGTTCTTCTGTCACCTAGAAGAGGTGGCTTCTAAAGGTGCATTGCTCAGTGAAAGAAACAAACCTTTTTGGCTTCGACGGCGCCATCAGCTGCTTTCATCTCGTGTAATTTGATGCGCTCGTTGTTAAAGTCAGTCCACTCCTCAATTTCCTTAATAATAAACGTATTAAACGACAAACACTTCTTTTTCAAGGAAGAAAGCAGCAAAAATGACGTGCTATTGCACTTTCTAACGGCCAATGGAAGATTCGAGAATGGTGATTCCCCAAAAACAACTTAAGCTTGCGTTCAAAGCACCATTTGTAACCTTTCGATCTATACTGTAAGATAGATTTTCTAAACTTCGAAAGAATCATCGGCGCATTAGGCGTTTATTTATTTTTACTTCAGATGCAAACATTGCTATTCCTTAGACGATGCTGCAAACCTTGAGATATGCGTCGGGAATCTCTCCAAATGGGATTTTCAGCGACTCGTACTGCTTTTGTAGTGAATCCAGAATAGCAGCATGGGCTGGCATCTGCTTCTTCAGTGCTTCGAAGTCGTACTTTGGCAGATCGGCCGGTCGAGTGACCACCAAACCAAAGAAGTGACTATATTGACCCTAGAAATATCAGCCGTGAGTCTATCAACTGTGAAGCCACCCATGAATGGTGACGAGATGCAGTTTTAACAATATGTTGAAACTCTCCCTAGTCATGGCTTATGTACTTCTCCCCCTTCAAGACTGCTCAAAATTTCTCGAAGAATGTAGTTTGAAAGTTTGAAAAACAGATGAACTGATGAATGATGCATGTGCTGGCTGGATGAAAGTACAGCAGATTGACGCATATAAATGCAACAAAAAAGAAAACATTGAAGCAAGTAGTGGCAACTAGCTTAAAAGTTATTAGGGTAGATGATTTGAAACAAAGAGGAAAATGCATGAAAAAAGTCTCATCTTTTCTTCTCTGTTTCCCCCCTTCTCACGTCATGCTAACATGTTTTACGCTAGCTATGAACTGACCCCGTCAAAGCTATATGGTAGCCGAAAGGGAAAACCTACGATGTGATCAAAACATAACAGCAGCATGATTCACATGCTCACATTTCGTAGAAGATGACTTTGAAGTAGCTGAGGTGACGTTACCTCAGATTTCGTATCCGTGAATCTATACCAAGCGCCTAACACCACCTCTCTCTCCCTTCCCCCTCCAACAATACTAATGGGGACTGTTGAGACAGCCCTTTTTCTCCTCCCCACTACTCGCTCATATTTGATTCAATAAGCACCTCCCTAGATAAACAGCTGAATTGGAACGATAAACTTAACAACGCAAACCAACAAAAGATATTATGCCTCAAATGAAATCAATAATATAAGAAAAATCAATTAAACCTCTCCCAACAATAAGTCTAGCATTATTTGCTATGATCTACAGAGACTGCCGATCATGGCGAAAAAAAAACGACTCATTTTGCTCAACAACGATAATTCGTTAAGCATCCGAGCTCAACAAAAGCTTCTGGCGGCTTACTGCAACGACAAAACATCCGAGTGCAAATCAAGTCATCTCCTGATTTCAGCGGCTACCATAGAAAGGGTCGAGACTGGATTTGAACCACAGTCAGATGGGTCAAACCTATCCTGAAGCGAGCGAGTAAAAAGAGGCTACTCTACCGCGACCAGGTCTAATCTGTCTCCATTGGAAGAATGGTTAAATCCGTTTCTCGAATTCGCTCCCAATCTCGACTGGCTCCAAGATGACTCAAATCAGACCCGCAATGTCAGGCTGTCCGTTAGTGTTATTGATGAACCACTTACGAAATCAAGCCTAGCAATCATCGTTTGTCTCACATGGTGTTGTGACACCAAAATATTATCAACGTTTTTCATGCCCCTTTCAAAGTACACTTAGTTTAAGCTACTTCTATAGACGAATAATAATTTAAAGCATAAAAGAAAAATTAGTTTCATTATTTGAGACTAATAACCACCTTTAGCGCGGACAACTCAGCGGCATGTTTTGGAGTCAATTTGTCCGTCAACTGCTTCCAGTTGACAGCAGCCTTCATGACACGTTTTGCTGACGTCGCCATCCTCGGGTTGCTCTGAAAAACTTCAAAATGAACCCAACCACGTATTTTGCTTGAATCATTACCGCATGGCGTGTATCTTCCAATATGGCACAGAATACGGGGCCTAAACAATAAATTTTTAGTAGTGGACGAAGTAGATGAGTGCGAGAACAAATGTGTGGCTTGATGAAAGTTGAAACAACGTCCTCTCGTCAAACAACACACACTTCCAGACGAAAAACAACAAGCGACATCAGACATTAGCGAACACCTTGGAAAGCATGACAACGTCTATGCATCTTATGGTGTCTGCAGCCCGTTTGGGTGGGTTTCGTCAGATTTAACTCGTCCAACACAAACGGGGTTAAAGTCTAGCGTATAACCCGAACTACCATCACGCTCAACAAAACCAGCCTGAGATTACTAGACTCGGTAAAGCGCTGCTGACCATGTGAGCACCATTACTGAAAAAGTAAGAATTTACCATCAAAAAGCAAGTTTTCGCCGAAACTGTTCCCTAGCAGTAACATTCCATTCTGCCTTTAGCTGTAAAACCCACTAACCGAAGACCCACAACACGGCTCCCAATCGACTCCCAAAATATTGCAGGTTTCAGTGTCTCTCCGCTTGTAACAACGTTCATAACTGAACCATATTACAGCACCGAGAGCAAATTTTCACCTTGAGATTTCTGTTGAGAATTGCAGCGTTATTGCTTCACAATATTAAAGCGCTGTGATGTATTTGGAGTGCATTCTCGTAATTTTGGCTCCGTTTGCATACTTCTTGCAAAGACCCTAAATAAATGGGTATTCAGTTATGAATATGGGTGTATGAGGGGCATGACTTGATTCGCATTCGCTATGGCTCATCAAAATTATGAACGAATATGCACAAATGTGGCGAATGTACGCAAGAGTATTTTTTATTATGTGAACTATAAAATTGTGCTTTTATTAACTGAAATTTAAATTGCGCTAATAATAGGAAAAAGAAGTTGCGATGAGGGAATTATAGTGATGTTTGCCTTATGAAGAAAGAAGCCGAGTTGAGAACGCATAGACAATTACTAAGAAAATAAAACACTCGAGCAAATTAATGGGCGAACGTACATTTCCCAAAGACATTTTTATAAAGCATATCTCAGGCTGGAAGTGTTAGACGAGGGCCAAAGCTCGTTGTTTGTTTCAAATTCTCTTGACCTGTATAGGTGGTGATTTTATGCATTCAGCAGTGAAAGCAAACTTTGATGGGGATCTTTTTCTTTTAACTCTTGCTTCAGCTTTCAGGCAAATATTCTTATAAGAAAATTGATAGAATATCACCTATCCAATGTAAAGTTTTGGCTATGAATATGGGCAAGAAATCTGTGCAAACACTAATGAAAACATGGAAGACAATATTAAAAAGTCAAAGAGAATAAGCAATCAAGAACGATGGAAGAAGAAACAACATGAAAGATGTCTTGAACAAATGTGAAAGAAATCTTGAACAAGTGAGCAGCTTTCATGCGAGCCCAAGTTTATTAGACAAAGAAGTTTCGCTTGAAGTGCGCTGAATCACTTCCTTTGAAGGTGACACTAATAATCAAAACTAGGACGAAAACATTACTCGTACAGTTAACAGTTAAGAGGTAATTCGGCTTTTATCTTAATTGAAGTCGTTAGCGAAGTTTTTGCTGTTTTTGCATTGTTTTGCTACTCTTTAAAGCATATTATATTGACTTCTTTATTTCATTTAACCGTATTTTCGAAAAAAGCATCTATTGCAAATAAATGTCTCTTCTTATCGCTCTCGCTCTCCCCTTAGGTGAAGCTGTAAGGTCATGTGAAGGTTACGACTCGAATTTGTCTGATACCTGCCGGAAGTTGGCGAGACGACTCACCGTTGTTCCGCTCACAGAAAGGTTCCGGACTTGCTCTAGTACTCTCGTCATGACGAAGGTGCTCGTTGGAATGGCTCAGTTCGATGGAACCAAAGAGTCTTGTCGGAGCCCTCCTACAAGCGATTCGGCCAGTAACCAATACGAAACGATGAATGTTGACTTATCTTCAAAGTGCTTACTAAACGACTAACATCAATTGTCTTGGCAACGTCTTGAACCGTAACTACAAGATGCTTATTCAGTTACTCTACAGTTAAAATAATGAATGACTGTAAGAGATGCTGAGTACCTCTGTCTTGAAATTCTTACCAAGTGAGACGGAGAAATTCGCTCTATACCTCGCCCCATTCTTGATGAGCGCTATGATCTTTTTACACGGCTCTGCACTCGCTGTTGATCAGCAATCACGACACATTAAACAACTTGGCACGTCAATGTTATCTCCGATTCTACTTCTTTGTCTTGCTTATTATAATCGTTCCACTGGGACCACCCATGAAGTCGAAAGTTGACCCTCATCGCTGCGGGATCCCTGGAATTTTTTGTTCAGTGACGAGGATGATGATGAACTATACTGAAAAACTATGTAGTCTTTTCTTTTTAAAATAAATGTGGAATAATGAGAATCGTTTTATACATCTATGCATTGGCAACAAAACTGAAAGATAACGAGTTAACTTTTCAGCACCGAGCAAGAGTAAAAATGACGAAACGACAAACATTAAAATGCAAATAAGGGTCGCAATGAAATTATTGGAAAGTTGATTACAATAGTAGCAATAACAATAGAAACGCACAGACGAGTGCAAATATCTTCAAGTATATAACCGCAAAGAGGAAAAGATGTGAAAAAAATGGGTGACGATATGACTGGAATTGCCGATATTTAAAAAAAAAATCGATGAGATTTCTGTGCAAACCTTGAGACCAGAAAACGTTTCATCGATATCTGAGAACGGAACGAACGAGAATAAACTGTGGGCAAAAAAATTTAGCGAAATTAGCGGACTTTTTTTTCACAATAAAGAAAAACAATTTCCGTTTCACATAATGCGATAAATGATCTCATTGTTGCCGTTAAGCTACAATAAAGAGCAGTACTACATCCATAGAACGATTAGATGATATGTTCGACGTTACGCCACAAATATGTACAAATATTTGACGGAGAATTTCTTTGAAGAGATTTCAATTCTTATGAACAATTAAAATTGAAAATATTGTCGAGCATAGGCTTCGAAAGATATTATATTTTGTAGTTATTTATTTTTATTATGTGATAAACAGCAGAAAAACAAAATTTCATTTATTTTCTCCTCAATGCATCACTTAGAATATGATCCTAGGAGACATCAATCTTGCAAATTTCTTATAAAATAGAGGTAGGATATGCGGCACTAGGTATATACAAAAATCAGCCACAATAAGATACCCACAATTTCACTATATTTCAGTTGTCAAAGGGTGTGGCATTTGTTTGACGAGAATGCGAGAGAATTGGTGAGGCGGTTGATTTTACTAGTCATCTATTGAAGAAATCGGTCAGTTGATCGCAAGAATTCTAAAAGAATTATGAAATTTTTCTCAATAAGATCTCAAGTTTTTGCTTAAATATCCATTCGTCATCTAAGCAATCCGTTAAGTAAAACGTTTTCATATCCTCATTTATTCGAAAAGCACAATTCGTATATCTTTAATATACAATAAACAACACGTCAATTGTATTGCCTCTAAAATAGATGTATTTCGCTACACACTTCAATAATCTCTAAACGGTTTAATTTGTGCAGAAAAAATTGAGCAACAAATATTCTTCATTCAATATTATCGCCTGAAGATATTCTACGATTGTAGTCACTACTCTTCCGGAATAATTTGAGAAAGATTTTTAAACCTTTTTTCATAAAATTTATTTGCTCTCATTTCCGTTCCTTTGATCGCATTAAAAAAATTGGGAATCCACCGATCTAATTAGTGATATCGTTGCCGAGTGTAAAATTGTTCGCCCAAAATTACGTCGACGACCCACTCGAAAAGTAATTACCTCACATGAATTATTGTGCACATAAGTGGATGATTGACCGTGGCGTTATTTTCTAAAAAAAAAAAAGGCAATGTATAAACGTTATATACACCTCATTTATTTTATTTCCGCTTAAGTGGCAAAGTTTTCTCCTCATTTAATACTCATTAAAATTGTCGGGGAAATTTTTAGACAATTTTGCTTTTGAAGAGACTAAACATTGTGCTGGTAAATATATATTCAAAGCATATAGATTTTATAAAAGTATAGAATTGTCTTAAGTGTTTAGAGGAGCATAGAGAGAACATACCTAATAAACAAAAAAAAAAACACTGTACCAGCTGATGGATGAAAGATGTCATTAAGTGAAAGAAATATTTCGATTGCAAATTATCACTTCCCTATAGAAAAAGTTGAATATCGAGATATATTTTTTGTCCGCTTCGGAGATCACATTCGCAATATTGAAAGTGTTCCTTTCAATTGACAAGCGATTTTCGAATCGAAATCTCTCACTAAAATTCATCAAGTGCATGTTATTTATATAAATGGCTAAAGATTTGAAACGATAAGAAAATTGCGATTCATTGCGAAACAATTTTCATCGTAGTTCGAGTGAGAAAAAATTAAATGTTTATGCGTATATTTCATTTGGAAAGATGCAAAAGGAAAGATGGAATGCGATGAGAAAAAATTATTATTGTCGGAAAAAAACGAAAAAAGTTTTCGTCGGAATTTTTCGTTCAGCAGAGAAATTTTTTTTCTTCAAATTCATCACAATTCAAATTCAAGCTATTGGAAAATAATCGAGATGAATTGAATTTATTTGGAGAAATTATTTTTTGTTAGTTGACAGTTGCTTAGATCTTCATTGAATATTTTTTGAAGAGCTCGTTAGATTGCCTCCATGAAGTTTCTCAAAACTTTGAAAATTTTTTTGGCAAAGTGTGAAAATTCTCGTAAAATTTTGCTATCAATAATTATTTCGATGTAATTTTTACGCATTTTTGAGAAGGAAATATTCATTTTGTAAGTAGTAATATAATGATGTATAGAGCAATTTACCTACCAACAGTTGTGGCATATTTCTCAAAAAGATATTTTTGAGGCAAATTTTTGCAGGTTTGGCGCAATTTTATAATTCCCACTAATGACCATAATTCGTACAAAAATAAGTATAGAAATTTGCCCACTATACACATCTCTGACGATGGTTCCGCTATATAATTGGTAAAAAACATGCGAATTACTACTGAGAGATGCGTCACTTGTTCTACATTTAACAGGCGATGTGATCGTATGAACGTTGACGAAATCAACAAATGAATAAATGCGCGTGTAAAGTTTTTTAAAAAGGCGAGGTGAAGAGTGAACCTATCGATGCGAACGGAACAATGCCGTGTTACATGCGAGAAAAAAAAACTACATCACTATTTGAAAATTTCTGAATCGAATCAGTGCATAAATTGCTCCATTTTTCAAACATCGTAATCTCTTTAACCGATGTTGTACGGTGCACTCCACAAATGAGTGCATCGCTTTGTGAGGATCAGATAACTGCGCTTTCCAGAAATAACGCCCATCGACCTTTCAATTCCTATTGTTGCGCTCATAAGTGTGAGGCGTTTCATTGGTAATACATAAAACGACGCCCTCTCCGATGCAACTCTTCAAAAATTTTGTTGTTGTCCATCGCAGTTATGTTCGAACTTCTGGTCACTTCTATGCATTGCAGTGCTTCGACTCCTTCATGATCAAAGACATAGATTAAGCGTCGGTGGCGTTCGAACCTAGCCTTGAGGCATTAACTTTCCTCTTTCTATTGCTAACAAATTTGCCTTATTTTTGACGATTTCTTTATGTGATCTAGCAAGATTATTTCATTTTGTTACTATAGAGGTGAATGATAGCTTAACGATTATTTCAGCCGGAAAGCTATCTTTCCTTTAACTGATCTCGATGACTGTTGGGATTGCTTATCCCATCTGACGATTGACATTGAACTGTTCAATAATATGTAAATATCTAGAAATGAAATCTCAGCGAATCAAATCTAAATCCTTCATAACGTTTAGATCACCTTTGTCCTCTAGCCAGTGATTATAGCTCAAAGATGCTGCAATTTACTATAACGTTGCTGTTGTGAATATCAGCTTCTCCTTTCACATTAAATGATTAGTGCAAGCGAAAATTCGTCTCACTTAACTTTTTCTCGGAAAAAAGAAATATTAAACTAGTTTATTAACCAATTGGATGAATGCCCATAGGCACATAAAGAAAACAAGATTTGCAGAAGCTTTCAATCCAGTAAATATTGCGTGTATTTTTTTTTTTGCAATCTTTTCGATTAGATTTATTGATGAGTTTAGTTATCTGCTGTAGCATCAGCGTTTCATAGTTATACTGCCAAGAAAAATAGGCTTTCAGTAGTTGTAGAGAACGGGATGGAAGAGGGGAGGGGGGCCACAGAGGGGGGTGGATGAGGGAAGAGAAGAGAGAAGAAAACTTTAGATCACCTTTTGAAGTAACCATTGCAATAATCTCGTCAACATTAAGCTCGCTTAGCCGAAAAAATTCAAAAATAGAGAGTGTATAGTTGATTCGCCTAAACTTGCCTAAAATGTATAAGAACTCATAATTTGATGACTCTTTATAGTCTCAGGTATGAAATGACGTATGCTTCTCAGTGTGCTAATAAATTTAAATGAAGATTTATTTTTCTTATATATATTAGATTTTTCTCTACTTTATTATCTTTTCTCCAATTTTTAGTAAGTTTCCTTTAATTTCTTCGCATATGAAACGCAAATTTTACCCTTTTGAGAGCATTATTGGTTTTTACATTTATGCCTATCGTGAAATAGAATTGAAAATTTCTCGTGCATCATAATTTTTTCAAAAGTTAACCGCTTAAATGAAAGGATTTCGTTTATGAATTAAACGTATAAAACAAATTATCATCTCTGTAATATTTCGTCAATTATTTTGCGCACTCCACATTCATATTGGCTTCATTAGGTTAGATCACCTATAATATGACAGCTTTCACTTGACACATGTTAACTCATTTAGAGGCGTTTCATTGAAGTATCATAACTGCAGTAAGAAATCAATAGGAAAAAGGCCGATAAGAAGGCGATAAAATGCAAACACCTTAATAATTTGAATATTCTTTATTAGTCGGTCGAAGACGTGATGACTCGTTCTAGCAGTTCATCCTCATTTTCTTGTTCATTTGAATAATTCTCTTTTAGATGCAACCAATTTCTGTGATAAGAAAATATCCTCGTTTGAACTTGAATAGATAGATATTAACAGAATTTATATTTTGCATCTCAAAACTTTCCACATGCAACATTTTCCAGTTGATGTTTCCAATTTTCGCTCACTGTCAGCAAAATCGCCCGAAGGCTTTTTCGGTTTCGAATTTCAAAATTTCGTAAGTTCACGGTAAGAAATGATCACCGAGCGGACGTGGTTTGCATCAGAAGAGAAAAGAATGAAAATCTGTGTATCGGCCAGCTGCGCTGCCCTCGTTTCAGTGTGTCGCTTAACGCCCTTCAAGTTGGCAATATTTTTTGTGCTCCTCTTCTGCGCGTTCATCTCTGTCATTCCCGAGTGTCCATTTGGTGAGCAACGTCTGCGGTTCTCGATTCTATGTCCACTAACTCTTTTGTGATCGGAAACAATTTAGACGCAGCGTTAAATTGGGACAATTTCAAGTTACTCACACACTCTGAGTTGCATTACTTGCTGCCTTTTTTTGTTTTTCCAATGTTTTTTCTTTCGAATGAGCCTATTATCGTCAATATTTGTCAGTTTTCCTACATTTTCGTTCTTCATTTAGAACTGCTATTTTTGAACGCAATTTCCCCATTTGCATAATTTAGTGAATTTCAGTATTTAGTAGCGCAATCGACGTTTCACTCAAAACTGTGGAAGGAGGGAATATTTACCTATGCACTTGTATGTAACACCTTTAGGCGATAGTGCTTCCATGCGACGATTTTCTTTACCTGAAGTTATATAAATGAATTTCCGTTTCTTTAGAATCTGAAGGATTAGCAACTAGTTACGTGACTATTTGCCTACGCAACGAAAGAGGCTCTTGCTTGTTCACTGTTTTTTTTCGATGGCACATAATAGGGTGACTTATTTTTGGTGAACACATCATCCCATATCGGAGTGCCGATATTTATAAGATGCATGACGCAATTTGTGTACGGATGAATGAATAGTCAGTGCAAAATGGCAGCGATTTTGAGAAAAAAAAAAAAAGATTCTCGCTTGGCCTAGATTTTTTTCTGAGGTTTTATGCGCCAGTCAAGAAGTACTCACTTGGTGGCATAGACCCTGTCATGAGGGTTGATTGATTCGAGAGCGAATTTCTTTTTACTCTCGGCCAAGAGCAGCATTTTTACCAGGGAAGTTTTCTTTTTTTTTTTTTTTTTCAAATGACGTCAATAAACGATCCGATATGACCATCCATTGCTCTGAGTTTTTTCTTCTTTTTTGTCATATTAAAGAAAACAATAAGCGTTTGGAATCGGAATCGCTTCCGCCCGAATAAGTACATTTTCTAAGAAATGAGAAATCCTTTTTGCGAGCCTGGAAACCTCTAGACGATTCAACCACCCCCTCCATATTATGGAGAAATGGACTCTCATACTTCACTGGTAAGCTCCTTAGAACTTCTCATCCCAGGTTTCAAATGCCCAGCTTCTACGAATAACCTTGCAGCAATGCTTCATACTTTTGTTTTATCGCATCACTGCAAAAATTGGCCGCAATATTTGGCCACTTGTTGGAGCTGGAGGATAAGTTCTGTGGAGTATTTTCCATCAACGTATCTGCGACTGTAAGAACAATATGAATCTTGGGATGTATGACCTCGGGATTGAAACGCTGACGGCAGTGAGGTCCCCTGATTGACACTCTGGAGGTAATGGGTAGAAGTCAAATGCCAGAGGAACAGAGAGAAGCGCAGCTTATTACAACTTTGTCCAGTGAAGTAATTTTGATCACCTCTTGCAAAAATATGCTAAAACTGACTTGTCTCAATCATACTAAGACTGAATTGTTTCCACTCTTTTTTGCTTATATATTTTTCTCGAGGCTCATCTTCTGTGTTCAGTTTCTAACGTCGCCACGAAAAATTCTCAGCAAACCAATATTTTCAGTAAATCAAAGTTCGTTTGCAATCTATAGTTACTCCCTTCATTCATATGGACAAGAAATGCATAGTTGAGCGAGGTTCATCTTGTCGTTTGCTCACTTCCTTTGACCACCACTTCACCCAAATAATTTCCTTGCATACTCTTTCGCAAAAGTTTTCTTTGACATAAAACCCGTCGTTGTGGGTTTTTATATGAAACACTTTGACATCTATAAATTTAGTGAGTGCGATATAATGTTTTTGAATATTCATCTCATAATTTTGCTAAGGCTGTCGTTTTAGGAGGTTTGATTCTGAAAAGCAATAATCTAGGATATGAGCTTTCTTTGTGAAACGGTGCAAGAAGTTACTTTCCTTCTTTACCTTGATGTTGCTATCAAGTTAGTTTCGAAGTATATCTGCTTTTGATATCAACCTCTAACGCTTAGATACAGTTTAAAAGTTCACAAATTTAAAGCAGATTCACCTGAATTGCTATGGCTGAATTTCGCTGATCTTTGGCGTCAGTTTATATCAAATTTCGCAGAAGAATTAGCTGCAAAAGATGTCCGCAGTGGTTTTACAGGTGAACCGAGTTTTCGTTTTTCTTTCATCACTATTTTCTATAATTGCATGTTCTACAGCCTATCACCATATCGTAGAGGTGTTTATCAGTCTCTGAGGATGATCAATGGATATATGTTTGATTGAAATGGAGCAAATCTGAATTGCTATGTTGGTTAGCTCAGAGTTATATTCGAAGATCATACAACGTTGTTTCATGAGATGTTATGTTTGCGATACGTTGAATCTGAGACATCTGAAGGAAAGTTGATTTCGACGTGAAACAGAGAGCGATTTGATTTTAACTGGGCGTACATATATCACTGCAATAAAAAGAGCATGCGCGAAGATTAAAGAGCGCAGGCGTGAGCAGTGTCTGATCGCTGCGACATTCTCAACACATTCCTGTCACTTATGCAACATTGGTGTCAGATATGGTCATTGTTTACAACCGCTTCGTCTTCTTCATTATTTAAACCAAAGCAACACCACAAACTGCAATTGCAGTCTAGTTTTTGGCTTCATATATTACTATTTGTTTATATCTTGATCATTACTACTTGCATGCTTAAAAGCTTGCGATGGATTTCCAAGTTTTCGACTCAAACTTATTAGGTTTTGAACCTGTTAAGGTGGGATGTAGCGAAAAAAAGGATATCATCTGAAATAAAAGAGCTCAGTCACCTCTGCAAATGTAAGTCTTTTGAAGCGGTCGTTTCTAATATGCCCAAATATGCTCGTTTGCGAATGAATCAATTTTGTTCAATATTCTTTTTTGAACACTGAAATGTCCTCATATTGCAGGTTTCTTCATAATTTCTTCATAACTTCACTTGTGACCAAACTGAAGGTACCGTGAATGATTGATTATCTATCTGCATCATTAGTTCCAGAGTGATTCTTTCTAACTGATTGCATTCACAGTAGCCATCTAAGATTGAATGCAGTTAGCGTCAAGCATTTCTTTCTTTAAGTCGAATGCTTAGCATCGCCTCCTCGTTTAATTTATGCTTTCACTCATTGTTATTTTTATATATTCTATATAAGAGCAGCTGTACGGATAAAGATAAATAATAAATAATAAATGTCCGTAAAAAAGAAATATTTAAAATGAAGCAATGAGTATATATTATTCGAAATTCAATATGAAAATACCTTTTGCTGTCATTACCAAATGCCAACTGCTAACTATTTGCTGTTCAGATGTTATCGTACTTGGGCTTGATCCTACAAGAAAATCCAAAGTTACAATAAGTTAATTCCTCTGTAGTAATTCTAAACTATTTAGATAGCCCTGAGCGGTGCGCATTTGAATTTCTCAATAAGGCCCTTCAGAGAGTTAAAAGAGCCCTTCATAAAACCTCTCAATGACGAGATTCTGCAAAAAAGTACGTTATAAAATCATAAAATGTTTGAAGCATCCTTGTTTTCGCTCATTCATACAGTATGTTTCAACCATACAATTTACATCGGAAACTGAATCTTAATCTCGCTAGCATCCTTGTTGAGCAAATTTCGCTCGATTATTTTAACATGCCCAAGAAATTACAACATAATACTGCATACTGATATACTAATACTAAACACTAGCCTATCTTTGATAAATGCCCTGAGTAGAATAATGGCATATTTCATGACAAACGCTCTTCTCCTAATATAACTGACAATTGATAAATGAACTGCTAGTCATTCGGGAAAACGCGCTTATTGGAAAACAGTACTGAACGTTATGAGATTACAACCTTTGCAAGACAATATATCTCATTAACAAACAACGATCTTTTGCATTCACTCTATATGAGGCACAAGCATTGATGCATATTCGATCGTAAATAAAGAATGTTGACAGGAAAAGTTCGTTATACTAGTTTCCTCATGCGCTTTCCTATATTTCTTGAGTAAAAAAGATGATCGCATAAATATAATGGCTAAATATGTGGGATTCATCTCAACTAAATGGTGTGTTCACATTTCGAAACGTTTAAAATGCCAACGAATGAAAAGGCAAGAAAAAAAATCTTGTGCTTTGAGTGAGTTCTTTAATATGAAGAATTGTCCTCGTTGAATGATGCACCTAAACCGAGAGCACCGCACCATATGTGGGTCATCACGTATTGCATTTTCGGAAATGCATCCTCAGTGTCTTCGTTGCCATCAGTTGTTCACTTCATTGCCTATACAAAGTTGTTTATTGCAATCATCGCTTATTTATCACTCATTCAAACTTATCATTCAGCATCACTAATTGCGATCATCAAGCTAACGAATATGTTAACGAAAAAAATTCGCATCCAAATTCACGTTCGAGTGAATGTTGGGCTAAAATGTATATGCTAGTCACATTTACATTATTTGGGTATAGTCGAATAACATTTGCAATTGCGACATCTTTCTAAGTCTGGGCACGCTGGTTCTATCGCTTAGTGTTGCACCAATCGGTGTTCATAAAAATAAACGTCAATATCATGAACTTCATTTAGTGATTACCACCTATTCCCTAGATCACCTTGCTCTTTATTCGAATATGATATTTTGTGGTTTTCTCTGATTTGTTACGTGGGGCGCAAAGTGATAATGATAAAATTCATAGTACTTAGATATGAAAAGTGAATCATCTAGAGGTCTTAGCTTCTTAGAAACGATGCGTTTTCGACGGGACTTTTATAGGGTTGAAGAGTTTGAACACGTAAACCGCTCTAGCTTGATTAACGAAATCCAAATCGTATGATCAGCGCCATATGATGACCTCAAATATCAGCCCTCAACTTGACACATGATCCCAGAGAAAAGTTTACAGGCACTTAAATTGTGTGTAGTTTACTAGAATTTGGGATATATTTTGGAGAGGCATTATTCAGAAATGTGTCGAAAATAGTGACTCATTTGCAGGATGTTTCTGGATTCGGCTAAAGCATAGATGCTTCATTAAGCATGTTTTATTATTTATTGAGAAGAAATGAATTCCTGGGCATCAAGTGTAGAATTATCAATGCACATGTCACAACGCGTGTTTGGCATGCTGAGCGAAACTTATCCGGAAGTTCGTGAACTGACAGTTATTTATTTTGAAAAGCAAAAATTCTGTAATAGTCCATAGACTCTCCATGACAATGATCGCTAAGTACGATAGGAAAATTACTCACATGCACGGGGTCCAACGTTGATATGCCCCCCAACAACTCGGATCACCAATTCCCTGAATAACTCCAGCAACCAACTATTCCCTTCCCTCCCCCTTCCCATTCTCCGCTCATGAGAATGATATACGAAGATTGCATTCGAACTGTGACCAGCTCTGCCATAGCGTTTGGAATGGTCGTTATTATGAAACGATCTAGGTAAAGAAATTCAAGAGTGTTTTGCTCATCTTCAAATGTGAAACTTTCTATTTCTACGCTAGCCGTCACAACATTCTGTTGGTATTTCTTAATCCGATTGACGAAGACTGGGAAAACCTTTGATTAGTGGGCAAAATTATTTTCAATTTTCGACTAATTTATATTATATATAAGTCAAATATGCCAAATTTTATTTCGCACTCTTTGCATTACACAGCTCAAGTATTCTCAATTCCGGGAAGCAAATTCAAAGAGGTAAAATATTGTTATAGCTCTCAATGATTCTATATAGGGCCACATTTTTTCGGAGGTCTCAACTACCGTTGCGGGACCGAACTTGTGCTATGTGCCATTTCAGCCAAATGTTATCACACTATGGTTAGCATTGTTATTGCACATAAATATCCACATGTTCCACAGTATGAATTATTCGAAAGTTTGTTTGAACTTTATAAATCGTTTAAAAAAGTGAATCAAATTACAGAAAATCAAATGAAGTGGGCGGTGGCATTTTTGCTGCCACCGTTGATTGCAGCACTCTCCTATCGTTGCGATAACGATCAAGTGCTGATTGTGCAAAGCTTTGGTAATGATACGATACGAATGCATTGCCAACGGCTCAATTTGTGTGGTTTCGAACATCTTGTGAGTTAATTTTCAAATAATATTTTTAAAGACTTTGTTTTTCGTCAACCCTATTTGCAGAAATTCCTCTCACCACTATTTTCGATGCGTTTCTTTTTTTTTTTCAAAAACTTCACGTCTGCAGATACAATCATCCTATGAGTTGCCGACTCTTTAGTGGTTGTGGCCCATAGCAAATTTCGATAAAATGCGGAAAAGATTGTGTAGAACTAATCTCATTTATTTACTCATATTAGAGAGATGGAGCTAAGAATTGTTACATAAAGCTCAACGGATAGGTCAATGAATTTCACAATAAATGAAAATGAGCTGAATTAATTGATTGCTGGATAGGTCTTAATACATTTTTCAGAAATGCACTTACGATTCGTTGCAACCTCATTGTGGAGGTAAAACAAACTTCGTCGCCCATGTCGCGCAATTAACTCCAACTGGGCCGTTAGTTGCATACCTTCTTCATCGTCCAATAAATATTCTTCTTATGTGGAATAATGATTGCTACGAAAATGTCGCATCGTCCTATCGCTGAATAATGACAGCGAAATATTTCTTATTGTATTTCCTCAAATATTTCCTCCACTCATCTACCATTAACAAAGCAATGCAGCAAAATATCGGAGACAAGAGTGATAAAGGAAGGATCTTTAGCTAATATTTGTCACTTACAACTCTAAAATGCGAACAAAATTGTGCAACCATCTGAATCCGATTGTGGAGGACTTGTTTTTTTCGGATGGACTATCAAACTGCATTACCCTATTCTTACAAATTCTTACAAATTCTTACAAATACCAATATTTTGTGCCCTAAAATAATTTAATCTCTAACGAATAGTCCTCTAGACAATAATAAACATTATAGCATATCACTTTAACGGTTACACTAGTTGCTTACAAAAATCCTCTACTATAGGTAAACTCTAATGTGGAATATCAGAGGTCATAGAGAGTAGCTGATGTGGTCGATAAAGTAGATTTCAGTTGCTGTTCGATAAAATTTATATGTAAATGAAAGCAGAGGTCACATTTTTCAGTGTCACACATACATGCTGCGATCTTAAGATGCATGCAGACAATCCGGTACCAACTCATGACGGCAATGATTGTTTCGTGTACGAATTGCCTGATGGAACAGGGCGATCCAGTGAAGTGAAGCCGAATACGGAGGATGAGCGTGAGTACACGTTACTCAAAGATGCCAATAAAATTCCTGAGCAATTCGCCAATTATACCGGCTATCGTCTTCAATTGTTTCTTCTCAAGAACAAATCACCACCAACGTTGATCGTTAAAGCGATTGAACGACGACCGTATGTTTCCACTCCCTTATTCGCATCATATTACTACATAAGCTACTGTCACTGGATGTCGTATAAGCTGCTGTCCATAAGGCTTCTTGCCTAGTTCGTGCAGAATTCGCTATATACTACAGTAAATCAGAAATTTGCATTAATGTTTGGAGTTCACACCTATCCCACTTTGGTGCTCTCATGCTTCGATATCCTTCGCATGCACAAAAGTTTTCAGGGCATAAGTCTCATTGAGATCAATCCCCCTCCATCCCTTTGTGGCCCAAAAATTTCCTCATATTGGTGAAGAATGTTTGAATTTGGATTTAAACTGCACTCACTATACTTTCCTCTTTTGAGTGCTGTTAGAGAGGGCCTTTTAAAAAGCAGCTGCTTCTTTTCCTTCTTCTAACCCAAAATTACTAAATGTCACTAGGTAATCGCACTGCAAACGGTATCAGAGAATGCGCCAACTGTCCTATATCATATATATCTCGGCTCCGGATTGCTACTTCCAGAAGGATATAAGATATTTGAGGTATCCGGGACGGCATATTTCATTGCATATGGCTTTTTTGCATTCACTGAAAATTATGTGCCAAACTAATCGAACGTATCGCTCCAGAAGCACTTTCCAGCTGTCATTAAGGAGAATTCATATATTCTATACGGCGAAAAAAGTAAGATATATAAAATTCGATGATCAGAGCCAAGTTTCACGGTTGCAATTCTTGCACTAATGAATTACTTCTAGAAATAACAATCACTTCATCAAAATATGACGTCAACATTATCGAAAATTAATCTACCAAGATGTCCGCCTAATAAACTAAAACAGAAAAAATAAACATAATGAGAGTTGGCGACAAAAAAATAGTAGTTGTGACAAGCTATCAGAAGACGTCTCTAAAGTGCAGCTAATCGAAATGTGCAGCGATCAAGCCAGTTATCTGCGTTTTGGTTCTGTCTGCGTTCACCATATCTGGTCTGTAGTAGCGAGACTGCGAGAAGAACAATTATGTATTGTGCTACATATTCGCGGAAATGGGTGCAGAATTGCCATGAAGTGATACATTTTATTGTAAGTTGACCTAAAGAAATCAACTGATGAGACACGATGAAATATTATCCTAATTGAGTCTTGCATCACCCGAATTCTATTCCTTCGAAACCAGTTGTTGAATATTCTGAATGCCTTTCAAAGTAATCAGTGTATACCGTCGCGGTGTCTCGCGCAAATACACCTGTTGGGTTTAGTTGTAATCAACGGATCGAACGAGTTCTATTTCAAATTAACGGTACACAAATAACGCAGCCTTTTCAAAGTGATAGTATATTGCAGCTGTACGTCAAAACCCAATGACATAAACCGCACAGAAATGGTTTCTTAATAAAGACAAGCATTTTTCTACTCTTCAGCTTCCATGGTGGTCCTTCCGTCCCCGAACCGTCCCTCCATCAGCGGCAACGTTTTCGCGGAACACCTTCAGAACGCAAACACTTTACCCGTAGGAGTATTTCGGACCTCAAAAAACCATCCGGCTCTTCCGATGTGGAGAGAGATCCCCCAGCTAGGGTCCCTTTCCATAAACCAGGCGCAAAGGAAAAAGTCGCTTAGCTGTGTCGTGGACACGTCCGAACGTTCGAGACAACGTAGCAAAGCTAGGAAGTGAGACGAAATAAAATTAGATAAATAAATAAAGTGAAGTAAACAAAATAAAGGCTGGCAACATGACAGATATTGAATTTTTTAAAGTGAAGCACCTTATTCAGTTTGCATACAATTGTGAGCACATTGAAGAAAAAGTGTAATTGCTGCTGGCACTCTGCAAGATTGTTAGAGTCTTCACTAGAGGTTTGTTCGTGGAAACATTTAGCAGAAGCCAATAGAAATTTATAGTGTAGGCGTAGTATGCATTTTTGTAACGTTACATTGCAAATTGCGAACTGCGTCTGATATGATAACATCAGATAGTGCAATTGTTTCCTTTTTTCTCTTTCATTATCAGTGATCATCTCCGTTGACCCATATTTAGGAAATCCCACCAACGAGCACTGAGTCAGCATTGAGTAGACACATTTCACAGATGCCATTGCTCGTGCACGAGTTTTCACCCAAGGCAAACCAGAAACGATCGATCTTTATTCCACATCTAAAATCCACATTTACGCAATCAATTCTCGAGCCCTACGCTCAATCATTAAA
>JAARMF010000626.1:10723-55085 GCA_022844705.1 Toxascaris leonina | reverse complement strand
ATTCCAGCAGAAATGTTGAGCGTTGAAATTTTCTGGCATTGATAGTGCCGGTGATTTGTTCTCGAGAGGAGAGCAGCTATCAATGAAGCTTTGTCTAGCCCTGCGAAGATGTGAATTTCAAGCGCATCTGGCGTTGAAAATAATTACCGCCTGTGGTATATTATCAAATAAAGATTCCAGCAGGAAGTCGCCATTACTAAAAATGTACACCAATATGCAACAAATGATGTGAACACACTGGAATTTGGCTGGTCGGTGCTTATTGCACAGATATATCGGTATATTTCGGAATCGGCCATGTTTTAGATCGGTTGGCTTTACAAGGTAGGGATGCAAGCGTGGAGGGAAGATGTTGCTTTTAGTGTTTCAAAGGGAAACACATCAGTGGCTTCAACTTGGGCCCAGTGGGCAGCATTGGATAGCTATGACAATATGGTACTTCATATCTGAATGTTTGCACTGTTTCTGAAAGAATTCGAGAAACAATTTCTTCTAGGACCTTAGTTTGAACAGCAGTTACTAAACATAGACCGGTTGAATAATTTCTTTAACGAGCGATTTTTTAAAAAACGATTAAGGAAGTTGGTTAAACTGAGGTTTTCAAACAAAATAAGAATTTTTAGTGGAGACCTCTGACACTTCAGACTTTGTGGGTTCACCAAAATTAGGTCTGATCTGCCGAAATTCTTAGCATTTCTCCAGAAATAGTCGAACTCTTTAACAGTTTTTCCGCGAGCATCACCACTGAATGCAAAGAGAACAGTCGGTGAAACAACTCTATGTGCGAAGAGAGGGATTGCGGATGAAAAGAAATTGAGTATAATGCATGTAGCACTGTTCATCAGTGCAAATCTTTTCAATTGCGCCGGATGGCGAATGCGAATTGGCTGACGTGAATTTAAAGCCATTTACCGCGAGTGCATCTAGCGCCCGTTCGAGCGACGTATGCTTGAGAAAGAAACGACTCGTATAGCGATCGTCAGCCTCGATTGCTACATCTCGCGTCTCATTCAGGCTTTCTCCGAATACCTGCAAGTACTAGCCCGAAGTGGTATGGTTATAAGCTTAATCGTGGATGTTGTTTAGAGTGGCGAAGCCGAGTTCGAAATGTTTCGAAATAGGCTGCAGAAATTTCCTATGTTGAGGAAATTTTGCAGTCGAGAATCCTAGCAAAAAAATCGGTTGGCTTCTACCAGCTGGATCTGAAAGGCGATAGATCCTCGCTTTTGGAGATGACGACTTCCTCCCATCGAAAATTTACGACTTCATTAATGATACCTTTTGTTCTTTGGGGAGTGTTGTTAGGGCATTGTATTGGAGCGTTATAGAACTGGCATTGTTGACAAAAGCCATAAATGTCAAATATACAAGACCTCCTTAGAAGAGATGGATTTGTCTCTGCAATGATTTCCTCCTCAAATTGGCTTCTCAAATGGAAAATCTCAAAGCATATTTTGAGAGAGTTGACGTGGAACATCTCTTTCTAGAAATATTGTTCGTTGCAGTGAATTGAGTGGGCTGATGAAATGCAGCCGCCGCAGTTTTATTGAAACGGTGTAATATTTTAACACACGGTACAATTAACGGATCACATTCAGCCATTCGAACGTGATCCACATTTGACATCGCTGTGAGACATTAAGTGCTACCTATAAACGCTTCGAGCGACTGCATAGTGAATAATTGGTGGCGTTCTTTGTAGCTAAGTTGCCTCAGGCATCTTCAAAGCTACTCGTCAGCACTCCGCCCAAACCGGTAATCAATTGGGCAGGGGCTTATATATGCGACACTTTTAATGAACTGAGATGGCATTGATTCGACAAGCCTTTCAGCTACGTCACCGTGATTTGTGCAACGTTTTCATGCTTCGTCATAGGAAGTGCAAGTATGCAAAGACCAGAGAACTGCATTCCTTCATGTCACCCGAAACATGTGCATTTCACTAGTCGAGCCGTTCAGTCACTGTGGTTGTACAGTTTCGGAACTACGAAGCATGTGTTTTTAAGCGAGTGACAGCCCTTTCCAGACTATATAGATAGAGAGAGAGGGAGACAGAGAGAAGGAAAGACGGAGAAACAGAAAGAGGGAGAAAGAGAAAAAAAGAAGAACAGAGATTTCTGAATTTCGTTCATTTTGATATATTTCTGGAGAAGATTGAACGAGTCATTTTATACATTAAAACACTGAACCGATGACTGGTTGCATTTGAAGACAACATCGTAAGGGAATCTGTTGAACAGAGAAGTGGTAAATGCCGATAGGAACGTTTCCGGCGATTCGGCTCATTAAGTTAACTTCTCATACAGAATTCGAGATGTTGCTTTTTATGACTGCGACGACGTTAATAAAACAGAAATTTAATCAGTACTTTGCAGACATCATTCCCTTATTATTTTTGAGGAAGGGAAACCCTTTTTGAAAAGAAAATAGAAAAACGTCGGAAGAACCGGTTTTCGACGAAACAAATTTCATCACCGTACTTTTATTAGGTTTTTTGCGACAAAACCCCCAACAGAGACGCATCGATACATTAAATACGCAGAAAAATTGTTCACAGAGTGCTATTTCACAAAAAGATATGAAGATCAATCATCGACTCTTCTATGTTGAAGCTCTCTCTTGGCTTGAGAACCATGTAGAAGCAACAGTAGTGCTCAACTAACTAAGCACAAAAGAGGGGCTGATTACCAAACCTGCCTTTCAGCTTGTCAAAAATAAAACCATCTTATTTATTTATCTGGGTAGTTTCCTGTTTACATAACTGGTAAACGACTCCGAACGAATCTTAAACTGTCGCACACCTCTAAATGTCAAGCTACAAAACGACAGCATTTGTCTAGATGTTACTGAGGAATATAGCTTTTTGTAGATGTGTCTCTTTGAGAACTGTGGCACATCTCTGCACTACAGAGTTGTGCAGCGATATTTCTTAAGTATGAGCATTAACTGCAGCCATAACAAAATTTTCTAGCACATGGAAGCTCATGAAAGCGAGATGTTATGTTTTCTGCCTTCCAGTTTGATAAGAACTTCAGAATGAGAATTATTCACCATTCGTTTCATGAAGAGCTAATTAAGAAGCTGATAGCGAAAACGAATGCAGTCGAAAGGCTGAGAAGCGGAAATGCGCACTTTTTGAGCCTGCGAACCCCTCAAATTCATCTAGACGTCTTCTAGAAGGCTCATAAGCCTTCCCCTCTCGGGTCTTTCAACCCTTCATTCAGCTAAAGCAACTAGCAAAAAATATATATATAATGGTTAGCAGAACTTTTCGTAGAAATGTGGAATTTTTCTAAAGTGGAGTTCCTTAAAGATATTATCACATGCATTTGCCAACTATTCCTGGGGCAGAACTTAGCTAACAATATCAAATGCGACTTGCCATCATCAGTCACTACTACCAGATTCGCTCATGCATTTAATAAAATCTTTGGGCGAACTCCATAAAGATGAAAGCTTCCTTTGAAAACTTACCTGACGACAAGTGGTAACTTTCCCGGAGATCAGAATTCGAGATATTTTGCGGAAATTTACATCACTCGCGAATGCTTGTATACCAGACGGAAGCGTGCCATGATATGCCAGTGTAATCATATTAGGCTGTGGTGCATTCTGTCGAATCCATTGTGCGATTTGCAGCAAGCCCAGATAATGTGCCTAAACTCTGACAGCCAATTGGACTCAAAAATCTCGAAGTTGTAACAGCATTTCTTAATAACATTTACAGAATTTTAGATAAGCCACAAGAAGCGTCTTTCGGCACGGCGTTGGACGCAGAAAAGCCATTGGCAAGAAATACCCCTGATGGGTGAGTGTGCTACAAAATGGCTTTTTTTAATTAGATGAAAAACTGCGAGCCAAATGCTGATGCCAACGCTTGCGAACGTTTTCCGTAGAGCTATACTTTCTAGCTGAAACATTAAATGTGAATATGTTGTCGCGAAAGGCATCGCGAGAAAGCGCTCCAGATTGCGGTGCGTCGCATGTGGGCGACTGAGCGCTTTCAACGAACCGTAGAAGATCTCATTCGGCAGTTATCGGTATAACAGCACTGAGGACTTGTGACGACCAGACGCCGAAGTTTCCAGCCGCCACGACATGACAATCATTATCAACTGCTATAAATGCCCTATGTTCTAGTCGCTATAAATGCCTTATGTTGCAGTCGCTATGAAAACAACCACCGGTCTAACAACCGGCTCTTTCCGGCTTTGGGGGCAGCTCATAGCTGCATTTAGGTGTGTTGAGACTATGCGTGTTAAATATGTATTGATGCGCTTTGTTGTTAACAAGTCAATGTTTGTGACGCTGTAAAGGTGTGTAATGACTGTACTACAGTAAAACCCAAGTATATGAGCCTGAGGCATCAAAGCTGGCGAACGTGAAGGGAAGCCGGCGTGACTATTGAGCAACCGAAGTTAGCGAAGCGGTTGGATGGCTAGGTCTCAGTGGCAAACAACCAAGACAAGCGTGGCATCAGCAAAGGCGAGCGATTATTTTTACATTTCCTCTTGTATAGCAATAAAGGGTTGAAGAAATCGTTCGCATTAGGAGTGAGGGATACAAACGCCAATTTCCTGCAAAGAAGCAAGCTTCGATAGGAGAAGCCAAGCAAAGTTTGTGTATATATGTAGCGTTGATTGGTGACTGCAAAATCACAAACAAATAATATCTATTCTTTGCAGTAAATATTTTATCATTAGTAGATATAATGCACGCAGGAAGTATTCTCGTGCTTAATTAACAAGGCTGCTAAAAAATATTCAAAATTGTATTGTCAGTGTGTTTATCCTTCGAGTGATGTGCTTCAAGTTTCGAAATAAGCAAAGGAGTGCGCCGAGGACGCCGAAGTGATACGTGTTTTCTTGCAAATCAGCCGTAAGCATCAGTTAGCTGCTCAAAAAGGTCAGTGTAAAAGAGGCTGGCAGACTGACCCTGCTAAAATCTGCAATGTGTTCGTAGTGACCAATGGACAACAGAAAATTTCAAGCATGTTTTAACCGGCCGTAGTCGTTGCAGAAATGTGTCAGATGGGCTCACAAGAGACCACAAAGATGACATTCGAATGTTAGTAACATCTGAATATATCTTTAAATTTCGCGCGGTTAAAAGACCTAGTAAATTTGTTATGGGGTATGTAATTTATCGACTGAAATCATGAGGCAGACAGAAACATTAACACGTTCCACATATCTAGACACACATATGTCTATAATGCGGCTGCTTACATATAAAGAGATAACCTTCCCTTCCATACCGCAACATGTTTCCCTACCTTCAGTGCAGCAATTTGTGATTACAGTCTAAATCAAACTGCACTGAGGGAATCTATGGCAAGTGGCGTCGACTGACGATCGCATATGGAATGAAACAATACAAAAAATAATTTTTCCAAATAGGAGGCTTTAAAAGTAATATGACTGAAACTGCCGTTGTTTGGGGATTCGCCGTTTTTCGATGACATGTGTGGCACGTTAACATATCGTTTACTTGAGAGGTGCAAAGTACAACAAATCACATTTCGTCGCTCTTCACCGAGCCTCTTCTTTCACCTAATTACATCAAGCCTGCTTTTTGTGCATTCAGAAGAATTTTTCACTCAAGCGGCTCTTTGCAGAATTATGACGTTCCCCTATCTAAAGATCTATGAGCCAGATTGAGCCTATATTATTGAGGCAAATTCGACTAACTAGACTTACATTGAATAACGAGAAACGATGCGTTCAAAAATCTTCTGGAAGAGGTTTTGATGTGAGTTTTCCATTTCTTTTAAGAAGCAAAGGAATTTATTTGGTAGAGAAGATCAGCGATCATTTTGCTCATGCCCATCTTTAAAAAATTGGTGACCTGGCAGATAATTAAGGAGAAAACTTTTCTTGTACATTATAAAAATTTTCTCAAATATTGTCCAAACCGAGTTTGTTCGACACCGGTTCAAACCTGATCAGCTAATGACGGTGAGGCAGGTTGAGGAAATATGGAATGAGCCATAATGTCTGCGACATTTCCCGGCTGAAAGCAGCTGAAATTAAGCACTGTTCAGATGTGAGCTTGTAGACAGCGTCGTATGCTTTGTCATCATTTTGTCAACATGTGTGCATACCTCAGCAAGTAATGCAGACCATTTGTCGAAGTTCTCCGGCACTATGGGCTCCATTTTTGGATGACGAAGAGCATTGATGAGGATTCGAACAAGCTCCGCGTCACCGTCGAGAAATATAGTACTATTTGAGACGAGGAAAGGGGCATCTCCGTCGTCCGACAAGGCACCCTTCTCTATTGACATCCACAAGCGTGATTCAGGTGAACGCATTAGCACATGACGCATCGTGCAAACATGTTGCCCCTCAACGTTTATGTTGATGAGAGTCTGTTCGACAGCCATGTCCCTCTGACCAATAGTTTAAAATCTCTGAGTTGGAATCACGGTATCCGGCCGAAATTCAAATTCAGGGGAAAAACAACCCACTTTTCGGCCAGAGAGTGTGTTGTTCAAGTTATGGAAGCAACTTCAATCAAGCTTTGTGTTTTGGCTGTCAACAGGCGGAAGGAACCAAACAAGTACCAGTGCGACACCCGGAGTTCAGCCACTTCCGATGGAAAGAATCTTCGTTCGCTGAAATGACAAAAATTGGTCTTGCAGCGCCTCAGGCTTCTTTTTCGAAGCAAATCTGCCTCAGCAGAGGTCGGTCGAAAGAATTTAAGCCTTCGGGCTTCAAAAGAAGAGGTTGTTGCGCTCACAGTGGATAGTTTCAACCAGGGCTCTAACAAATAGCGCAGCTAGTCGACGCCACACAACGCCGTCACAGTAAGGCTTTTTTCGAAAAGCGCCGTGACTAGCATTTGCGAATAGCCCAGCCCTTTTTCTCGGTCCTTTATCCTAATGCACTTAACAGGCGCTGCCTCCTGGGATGCCACTACTACCTTTGCGCATTTCTTTTTTGCGCCTCCTTAAAGCATCCGTCTTTAAAACGCTGCACTGAAAAACGACACCGCCTAAATAATCAAAATCATGCTGAGGAGTATAGCATTTGTATCTAACACACAAATATTCAGCCAACACATTTCGATCTTTCGTATTTGTAACTCTTCACTCCTCTTTTAGATTCCCGATTGACTCGACTTTTCGATCATAAATATCATTAGAAAATATAGGTGACGGCTAAGTACTATCTCAGACTTAGAAAGTGAAACGTCATTACTCAAATAGGAAAGCATGCTAACAATGCTCGAATGATATGTGTTTCTGCGTTGCCCATATGTATGTACGAAGCTTCTATGGTGATGATGGCCGGACCGAAACGAAAAAATTACAGCTGTTTCCAGAACCAATATTTTAACTGCAATAGGCATCACTACATCCAATATACTTTGTGGAGCTCTTGAAGTGATCCTACTCTTCAAGCCTGAATCTCTGCTAACGAGGAAGTGCCTGAGGGCAACTGAGCTATCCTACTAGTTGCTGAACTCTCAGTACTTTTACAAGAAGAGGATATCTAGACTCTGAAAAAATGGTAGCCAGTGAGATAACGGCTAAAGCAATATATAAAATATTCAATATAAGTTCTTATCCGTTATAATTTCAAAGTCTTCATAACGACTGGATAAGTATGAACGACTAGAAGATAGCCATTGCCTTTAAATTCGTCGGATTGATTATACAATCATTTTTTGTGGCAACCTGAAATAACAAATGAAGAAGCGCGTCAGAGGATCGATAACGGCATCCACTTCTGCAATTCACCTCAACGTACCTCAATCGGTTACATGAATTGCCGACGAATTCCAAAACATGCGCGGTAAACACTCATACTTTACCCCATGCAGTTTTTCGTGAAGATTTTTTTGCAGAACTATTCCGCTCCAAGACTCGACCGGCGGTTAATTGGTTCGATTGAGTGCAAAATGCTTGCACACTTTTGGGCACCTTTAGGTGCCTTTAATACGTTTAAATTTTTGCGAGTAAATCTGATAGCTTTCTTAATCGTTTCTGGCTTTCGATAAAAGAGTGCTCAGGGCATCGTAGTCCGCAAAGGGATGATGTTGGCAAAAGCGAAGCGTTTCTCTTCTGCTCGAATGTCTTTCCATTGTTGAAAAATCCTTGCTGGTTAAACGACATCGCGCGCCACGGCACATCCTAGGAATGAACAGGATGAAGTCAATTGGAGAAGGTGAGGAGAGGAAGTCTGCTTGCCGATCGCAAAGTTATTTGTTCAAAGCACATGAACAAGTTATTTACTTGAACAGCATTCCCTAAACTATAAGCAGATAAAGTAAAGGAGCTGGACTGATTCCTCCAGTTTGACTGAAGACTACATTTCTGTCCCAATGAACTGAAAACTTCGTAAAAGTAGACATTAAAAAAATTTACAAATGAAAGCTAACCCCTAGAAAAGTTTGCGCAAATCCAACCAATGACGCTTTAAAATACCACAGCTTAGATGACGTCACTGTCGTAAGACTTGGATTGGTTATTTTTTTACAATCCTTAGCATAACAGCGGTCGCCAAGCAACATTTCGATGACCTTCCTCCAGAGGTCCTTGGAGCAGCTACGTGAAGACGGCAGTCAAGAGTTCCATTAGGACTTTAGGTGGGTGGGTGGTGAAATTAACATTCCCGTATTTCTTATTCTCTCCTAACCCTATCCTCAACAGAAAGATGCACGCTATCGCGCTACTTCAAGAGCACTTATGAAGGCATTAACCGAGTCTGTCTTGTAGGACGTTAAAATCATGGCCACTTGAAGGAGGTCCGCGGAGGAATGATGACAATCAAACAAACCATGGTGTTCCCGTTCTTTTTTAGTAAATTTCTAAATCACAATGCCTTCACCACTTACTTCATATCAATAAAAAACAGCAATAATTGTTTGAAGGTGGAAACTTTCCCTAATTTCTCTACGTCGGCATCACAGAAGCATTGAGCACTTTCAGCTAATGACAGCAAGAAACAGAACCGTATGAGGGTTTCACAATGTCCGAGGAAGGAAGGCCAAATGCTATACGAAGTTGTTATCAAGTCTGCTCAGTCGTTGAACAACCAATCTGCACATTCGAATCAACTTCACTACAATTGTCGAATGAGCCATGAACGTAACAAGCGTTCGGAGAGGCTTCCATTCACGACATGTTCAGATGCTTGCTTAGTTAAGAAATGCATCTCTCGATGCATCATTGTCTGACATATGGCGCTCATCTTCATGAATGACAGCAAACTTCCCCTTATGGGCTTTCTAAAACGCAGTAGATATATGAAAAGAAGTTTTGATATATGGAAGGAAGGAAGGAAATTTAGGTTTATATAGGTTATGGATCGAAAGTGAAAGTAATTTGCTTGATTTTTTCAGTTTGCGGCATCACTTTCTAAGCGTTTTGCATTGTGTTCAATTTGCAGTATCGAATACCGAAACCCGATCATTGCTTATGCCATCCATTAAGTCAATTCGATGAGTATTCGATATCGTCATTTCATGGTTATTAACGCTTTTGTCGCAAAAAGAAATAATAAAATAGAGCGAATGAATTCACTGGTTCGACCTACCGCACTCACTAATTAAAAATAATACTAAACTTGCTAAATTTCACTCATATTATAACACTCAGTGGTCGGTTGAACTGATAAACCTTAAGCAAAAACATTGCAATTCACGATGATATCAGACATTTCGTCTGTTCATAAAATGCTCTACAACATACAGACACAAATACCGAAGTATAGAACTATATTTTGCACCTAACATACAAAAATATATTGTGTGACAGTGATCATAATTTAATAAATCGATTGTAAATGACTGAGTTCGACGCGGACCACCCATATTCATATGCATCGCTTCACTCTTTGCACAGTTGCAGGATGCGGCTCATAGAATGGACACGAAGGTCATCCATCATGAAATGACGATATCGAATACTCATCGAATTGACTTAATGGATGGCATAAGCAATGATCGAGTGGATGACCTTCGCGTACCTTCACAGGTAAAAAAACATATTTTGATCCCCTCTTGAACGCTTCGATAGCAATACAGCTGGTCGTTGAACAATATGCGTTTGAATTATCTGAATCGCTTGGACAAGGATTTTTTCCTGTGCACGATGATTTTTCAGGATTTCACGGCAATTTAAAAAAATTCCATGGCATGTCGCAAACGAGGCACAGTCTGAAGGTTCTGAAAGTAATCCATTCGATTTAGCTACAGAGGAAACGGAAGTGGACAAACTCGATATCCGATACATATTTCTAAAAGTATTCGAAGCGACTTGCTTGTTTTCTTGGCGGCAACATTCGTCCGTATTACGTCTTCAAGCGTTTCAATGAGCACACCTTGCACTGAACAGGTCGGTGGAACTTCGGAGCCCCTCGGAAATTCACCAGTGATGGAAACACCCTAGAGGTAAAAACTTCTCCGAAGGCACCTTGGCGTGACTGTAACAAGTAATTGCAGCGGCTTACGAGAGATATCAACGAGCAAAACCGAAGGCATAAGGAAGAGGGAGGCGATTTCTCGCAAGCTCGTTAAGGGAGTGAACGTGGACTGCAGACAACGCAAAGCGGTGGGGAATACCTTAATGCAGCTTTATGAGTAAGTTCTGCAGTAACGACGCAATCTCATGCTTGTTTAACACGAACGCATTGTTCTTTGGCTCTTTGAAATCTAATGTCGCAGTCTGCTTGGCATGAACTCGTTGCACTTGCAGCAGTGCAATTGGCTCTTTAACAACGCTAATGCTTGGTTGCACTCATGCGAAAGGAATTTATCGCACAATAGGCACCATACCTGTAGCCTAGCTATAAAAAAGTATAATACGGTTTGCAGCAACTGTGATTACTATTAGTTGAATTTGCTCTTGTTTGCAAGAAAGTAGAACTCCGCAGGAAATACTCGCTTAAGCGAGTGAAAAATAAAAACACAAGTAAACAAATTAATAAACCTTCACGTGACTTCTCAACTTAAGCAGAACTGAAAGCGGTGTTAAGCTAGTTTTATTTCAAATAAATGCTTTGTTGAATAATTCGCGCAAAATAAGTAAATTACACACAAATATACAGGAAACCAAAAAAAACTTACATATAATAAGTTCGTTTAAAGATAAGAATTCAATGTGATCAATCGTCTAAAGAATGCAGTCAAATTTTTGCGGTCATTCGTAAGGGGGACAGGCTCGTTCACTTGCTGAACTATATTTGTTTATTAGTAACTGTTATTTCCAGCAGCTATGAGTTTGGTAACTGCGAGGGGATATGCACAACAGTGAACAAAACAATAACGGGGCAAAATTTTATCAGAATGGATGTTCAAAGAGCTATTCGCATAGCAACGATCGAACGTAGCAACAGATCTGAGAAAGAAGCAGGCAAGAATTTGCGAAAAATTTACCAAAATTTAAGGGAAGAGAATTTATGGAGGACAATTCATAGAAAAGCTTCAATAATGAGATGGCTGGTGCCCTTTCCAAAACGCAGAGGGCATCATTCGGCTTAACAGCTTTATACGGTAAATTCCCAGGCAGTCAGCCTCTGCAGAGTAGTAAAACGATGAAACTGAAGTTCTGACTGAGTAACTCTGAAGAAATTCACCAGTAAAGTGTCTCCGTGCAACAATACGTTACATTCGATCGGGGGCATTGTTCCTAGAGGGGATCCAGGTTTCATCATAAGCCCTACGAGTGCGAGCGCTCGGATTCTGTTCAAGATCGATTGCAGCTGCTGTTTACTCAGCTCCCGCACATATGCTATGCATAAAACTGCTATTCGAAAAAATGACGGGGCTTTTTTTCATTCTGACGAATTGAGAGACTAAAAATTCAACACGAAATATTTGATGAAAGAGGCGAGCCGGAAATCAGCCACATGTCTGAGATTTATTTGCTTTCTATAAAAATGATGCTATGCGTTCACAAATAGCGCTTACCAAAAACCTAGAAAAAGAAGCTGCAATAATCGACGATGATATAGGCGATACACACCGTTTGCGTGTGATTTCATGTAGTTGGCATCATTCTTGTCATGATCGGTCCTAAACAGAGTGCGATGTACGATAGAATATGGTAGCATGGAGCTACAGTAGCTACAATACTCGAATTCCCTAATCTTCTTATACAATTGCACAGAAGTGTTCATTCAATTTGCGCAAGTTTGCTACAAGTCAGATGGAATTGGCGGTAATCATTTACAACGCCTGACAAAAAAAATCGCCTAAAGAGCTTGGGATGATGCCGCTTTCTGACAACGTGACCATGATGTTCATTTTGATCCTTCATATAGGAATGCTTCTCTACTGGTTAGGACGATTTCATATGGGTTGTCTGCTATGCTCATCGAATTTCTTAGCTTTATCTTCACTGGTTTTCAAGCTGAAACTACCGGATAGAAAGAAATTACAATGTATGCATAGGCGCTCGCCACAGCAGTGCACAATGTAAATGCAAATTTGCCTAAAGAAAGTGCGAAAACGCTTGAAAAGGTATCTTTTAAACGTCTAAGACAGTCGTCGATATTGCTGAACTCGGGAAAGTTTTAGTTTTCTCTTGAGCCTGTGACGGCAAAGAACAAAATTTCAATTCATGTAGACCATAATTCGGTGATTCAAGTGTTGCATGATAAAAACGTTGTTAGCCGTTTGCTTTCAATTTCAATTCAGGTTTGCAAGAACTGTATGATCAATGATGAGACCTGTAAGTTTTCATTGAAGTCCATTAAGCCAGGAAAGCACCTTTTAAACAATCGGCGAATCCAACGCTCACCTGCTGCCACAGTCAAAATGTTGCGCTGTTGAAGGTGAGCTGCTTATCAGTTCTGTTTACACATAGACGCATGTGCCGCTTTTGGGAATGGGAATCACTGCCATCAATTAAAGAAAGCTTGTGTTGTGGTAATCACAGTGATGTCGACGACCTCCGACGATAGCGACTTGGCCGAAAAGTAAGTACCGGTTTCGTTCAGATAACTTCCTCACAAAGTAGCAAGGGGTTTTAAGCAAATTATTTGCTCTTTATTATGCTGTTGCTAACACTGAGCAACAAATAGGGTGCTGTACACTCTTCCTTTCGAGATTTGATCCGAAGTAGAATCGTATGGTGCGCTACATTTTTCGAAGCAGATTGAAGAAGTCAACGAAAAATGGGTTACTGAGCAAAAATCTAATACAGTTGCTCACCGACACCTTAGATGTCTTTGAATTAGCTTTACAGGAGACTAAGACAATCAAAGATATCAAAATTTTCAACAAGAAATTTTGATACAATAATTTTCGACAATTGTAATTATTTAGGCTGTTACACAGAGCAGAAAAAAAATTTCTTCCAACCATAATTGTATCCAGAAATAAGTTTTTAAACCTCTGCTCAATTCCTGAAAAAACTTCTTGTCATTAAGCTGATGGCCTTAATTTGCCTAACTTAAGGAAATTTCCAAATCCTAGCACCTTTGGGGCTCGAGAAACAGGGTTACACTACAGCCCAAGACGAGCACAATTTAGTGACTCTGTAATGATAGTTTTTATGCTGTGCATATTCCGCTCCAAAAGACAAAGCCAATTTGAGCCTGCTTCAGACTTAGATAATGACTACTGTTTCACGACTAGCTAATGTATCGTCGCCGATGGGATCAGAACCCGTGGCAAGCCGTTTTCCGAGTGGAAGCTCCACCTGCTGAGCTAATTCATGCACTACCACTTGTCATCATTCTTTCCGCTCTATTCATTTCACTGCCTTTTAGGTCAACATGTCATACCCATTGCACTGTAGTTGTTTTGCTCATGTACATTGTGCAGCTGTTGCGATCTAAGCAATAGAAAATGGTCGAAGAACGCTGCGGAAGTAAGTCAGTAGGTGCACCAATGGCTCTAAAAGCGAAAAATAGCAGACTTCTATTCCACATGCAAGCGACATCCTTATTCGGTGTCAAATCATGCCACCTTTTTTTACTTGGAGTCCAAAAAAAGCATCAAAATTCACTCACAACGGCAAGTTGCAGCAATAAAAGGCCAGCGGAAATACTCGACGACGACGTTACCTTGATCTCCGTTTCGAACCCTTATGGGCAGGTATGGTATTATGGCAAGCAAAAATTTTAATTAATATTAACCGAAATTTTAGCGAATCAGCTATCACAAGTGAAAATTATACTACGACCGATTTTGAGCCTACAACAATTCCGAAAATTTGCCAATAATTGTTTGAAGGATCGAATTATTACAAAGCCGAAATAACTTCAGTATATTATGAATTGTGAAAACTGCATTACAGCTACGATCGATTATGTTGAGGATATTGTTGGCGATTATTTTCCTGGGTATGGGCGTTGGAGCGGTCGTTTACTCCGTCTACAACTGTGGGCGATTTTCGGTTTACTTGTGCTGAATTGTATCTTTTCGAAATTGATGCATCTATGACACCTGAATTTATTGCGAATTTGTGCAGCAATGCGCTCCACAAATGCCCAATAAATTAGATTGCTTCACAATGCACAGCTAGTCTAGTTAACGTATAGACTTGGCATTTTGGTGGTTCGACTGCATTAAACTTATATATCTGCTACAACATTTTTCGCTCAGTAAAGCTTATAACCATCGTCACTAAGGTAACAAGAGTAGCATTCCTGAGACCACTTCATCCAGCACTCTCTAGCCATTTTTCACTTACTTTCCTATATCGAGGCGAAGGAAGAAACATGATACGACTTTCGTGTTGCTAACTCCTATCTCCCTCTAGCACACAATAGTCGCTTTCTTGGTAGTTGAAATAACGATTATTCATTGAGGCTTAAATACGATCTGAGAACTCC
Source organism: Toxascaris leonina (assembly GCA_022844705.1). NCBI lineage: Eukaryota > Metazoa > Nematoda > Chromadorea > Rhabditida > Ascarididae > Toxascaris > Toxascaris leonina. The sequence goes on along the minus strand of JAARMF010000626.1, from coordinate 40,296 downwards.
ACCAACAGAAGAAGCGAATTTGGAGCCCAATTCATTAATGAGAGAACAACTTCCCTAAGAAAGGTCCTCCAGGCATTGTGCATCATACATGGTGATTAGTACCAGAGATCGTTAAATATGCTATAAGGAGATTTTAGAGGACAATAGTGGTGTCAATAAGACATCATAGATCTACGAAAAAATGTCGAGAGCTTCGCTTCAGTAAGCATGCAAAAGTTTGAAAATATCCCAACAGTTGTTGCAAAATTTCGAGAAAAATATGCTGCTTTCTAGTAAAGTACAAGTAAAACTCATTTAACAAATTTTGAGAGATTTCAGCTGAGAAAAATTCAAATGCAGAGGAAACGAATGTGACCACAGTCGATTATTTTAATATTCGCGTGAATCAATTATGCGACAAGGGTACATATCTAATGGAAAGAATAGTCAACCTTACAAGCGATGGAGATGCCGTCAAGAGAGATGTTAGAATTCTTATGGCGAATACAGCAGATTCTTTGCGTAAGGAAGGGGCGAGCAGTTAGGACAGAGGGCGTGAGGAAGGCAAGGAAGCGAAGTCGAAGGGTTGAACGGGCGTCTCGTTTGCGGCATGGGAAACTGGGAGCCAGATGAGCTTGCAAATGAAATTCTTGGCACAGGCGTTAACAAGCTTCGGCCCCAAATTTGAGGCATAGACAAGAGGGCAATTACCATGCCGGAATGAGCCCGAATTTGATATTATTTCAGCTTACTTCAATTCAACATCCTTATACTCATTACAATCGACGCCACCATAATCTACTTCAAGCAAGTGACGGAGATTTGCGCGTTGAGCTTTGATGCATACAGTGTTACGTCACCTTCTAGAGCGTTCCCTCACATACTCCATCAATCGGCGCCTACGACGTGAGTTAGGCAAAGCTATGAAATTGTCGGAGTTTACTGGTTGATGCATTAGAAATGACAGTGCTTGGTACTTCTTTGAGCCGCTTAATCTTTCTCTCGGATTCTGTAATTACCTTTACAGGTCACAGTGATAGGGGCATCATGGATGCAAGACGACACTCACCAACGTCTTTACCTAAGACTGGGCTTGACATCAGACGATTGGATGTTCACCGATTTCGTACATCCAACGTTCACCGTTCGCTCAACAAAAAACGTCAGTTGCAAAAAGTTGACGAGAAGTTGGAATATTTCGAGAGAATTCACTTTTAAGTGATAGACACAGACAATCTCCATGTAACTAGACATTTGAAGCATTCGATAGCTTACGATCCTGATGTTCATCACCTCCTATCTCATAATTATTCCCATCCGAATATTACTTCGACGAATAGAAACATGAGGAAGCGATGCCTAATACTTTTACTGCTGCTCATTTCCTGTGCCAGATTTAATCAACCATAAAACTAAGGGAACAATTTAAATGTGCTACTATCAGTGAATGGAATAACAAATGTTTCGCTCATATCAGTTCGCTTCAGCAAACTGAACCTCTAGGACAACTTCGAAAACGTTTCTTCCATACATTAAAAAACCTAACTGCACCAAAAACCTCCCGAGCTATCGTTGAGTGTGGCAAAACACAGATTAACAAGGTGTTTTTATTAGACAGAACCAGAAGTTGGTTGTTTTAACCGGTGTTTTAACCGATACGAGCATTTTGAAAGCAACTTCGTAAAAACTAAGATCTCCATCGTATTCTATGCTAAATGGTATTCATGGCCAAAATGGTATTTTCTCTCGGTTCGTTGGCATTCATGGCCAATAACCTTCTCGGCCATCAGAACTTTGATACAGTTATTTTATTGCCAACAATTTCTTTCTGACATAATCTTTGAAGATAATTCCGACGAAATTTTCCCGTCCTAACATCAGGCGAAGCTTTTCTTCTTTAACTAATTTGGAGCAAACTCTATTCTCCATTCTTTACATTTATTCATATATACGTGTGTGTAATCGTGCGTTAGATATTACTAACACTCTATTCTTCCGTTCAGTCCATTGATGTCTGTTCACCACTTTATACATATGGTATGGCGCCTTGCAAAAAAATATACGATCGAACTATCACTATCAAGCTGTTTCAGAATTGCACTAAAAACTACGGAATGACATACGAGAGCTACATTAAAAGCATTGGCGTCGAGAACCTGCAAAAGAGTCTACGCGACGAAAGTGTTCTTATCGATGGTAAGTATCGACCAGTGATAGTCTACAGCGGAGTACCGGGTGCATCCGTTCTCCTGCATGGTCTACATCCGGTTGTTATATTCGCCTACATGAATGCAAACAACGGTGAGCCGGAAAACTTATGGAATCTTTCTGATGATTGCTTTCGAAGTGCACGAAAATTTATGTTCGCTCCCTTAAAGGATGACTACCCCGAGAAATACACCTACTACCACTTTGATATATAGAAATACCGTCGACTTACCAGCGTATCTTAAACCGAGATATTCAGAAGGGTGATTCTGAATCCAAACAACACATCGGGCTACATAGTGGATGGTAATGTCAACGATCCGACCTAAGGTTTCGGACAAAGTACAACTTTGAACGTTCAACTTCAGAATGAAGAGGACATCCGATACTGAGGGGTTGAAGAATGCATGATTTTAGGTGCGACATATGGCTGGGAAACGTTTTTCCCACGCACCGGCGCATCGTTCCTTTTCCGTACCGAATTTTCTTTTGCGAATATGACGATCGCAACGGCCGACGCTAGTGTTTTCTTCAATTATCCACCCGAGTGCGAGTTCTTTGTTGTTAATATTACTTCACAACCATTTCTCTCAACAGATTTATTGACTAACTGAATTTGCACAATTAAAAGCATGAACATGCCAGACGCAAAACACCCTGAGGGCGAACACGGAATGCGTTTGAAAAACTGTGGACTCCCGCATTTACGACTGAGAATCGCAGGAGTAATAGACTTGTGAATCTCAACTGTAAATTCGCAAGTTCAGTCAGCATTCATCCATTATATCACCGCTCTGTTGAACAGACAAACGTTAGACATTGAGCTCACATTGAAAAATCACTTCACTGAAGCTTCAATATTATTGGCTGCATTTTCCATTGAAGAAGTCGCGCGGAATGAGGACTGGACCTTTGAGCAGGCATGTATCACCAAACGATGCGCGTCATCATTCACACCATTATCTACAATCGATCTGCTTGTCTCTCGCACATACAGATCACCTCCACACAGGTTATTATTACCTTCTTTGTTATGCACAAGAATTCTTACATTGGTTATTATAGGTTACCACATAGACTGCCTTCACACCGGTCATTATCTCAGTTACAGCTTGCATCTCTTCGGTGCCGCAACACTTGCAGCCCAGTTCAACATCAACAGTTACTCACCGAAATGCATTCCATTTCACTTGCGTTAGCTAGGGCAGATACAGCGCGTCATTGTGAAATAACACAACAACCGTACCGCTTGTGACACTTCCGAAGCCTAGTCCGCAGACCTGTGGTGCAGTGATCAAGTAAAGGCAACATTTCTTCACCTGTTATCCGCTGGTAGTTCAAAAATCAGTGGTAGTTCAAAAATTTATGCACAACACAAACGATAGAACTGTCAAATTAAACAACCGACGACAAAGTGGCATACGCTTTAAATAAATTCTTCCCTTCAGCACTTCTGCAGAGAAAGTGTGGGTGACGGACAGGAGGTGGAAGCCAACGAGAGTATCCGCTTTTCACCTCCACTTTCAAGGGGCTACAAAGAAAACAAATATCTCTCCTAACAACACTTCGCGTTACTGCTCATGATACGGACGAACATTCGGGCACCTCCCCACAACTCAGCGATGAGTCGTTCTAATCTAGTCCAGTTTGCAAACCCATTAATCGTTGAATGCCGTTGCATCACTAGAGCCTTTCGACCTCATACAGCGGACCACTACAGATAAATCACGTGCAACAAAGGAAACCATGAGAAGAAACTTGGATTATATATTCCAGAAGATTCCCCCGGCCAGAAGAAAAAAAGGTCCCGGTTTTTAGCTTCGATGCAAAAAAACGCCGAACACCTCGCCTCTCCAGCTGCGACCAAAATGCTGATGCAAATTGCACTGTACTTTAAATGAATCGCAAACGGCTTGAATTGAATGCTTGAGCGTGTTAGACTGGAACTGAATGTTTTAACTTGGCCTCGTTTGAGCATGGAACGACCCATAGTGATACTTTGACACGTGCTATTCCGTGATGGTGTGGCAGCCATCATCGCCATCACAACAATGTGTTGGCTTATTATCATGATCACAGCATAATTGAGTTGTGAAAGGTGATAGTTGCTGAAGCAGCGAGAAAACGGTACCAGTAGAGGGAGAGTGTGAATTAGCCATATGCGATTAAGTGATGCGACCAGCACCATTGTGATTCACCACATCTTTGGCTCACGTTTTCAACTACACAATTCATTCCAAATGAATCTGTCAGATGCATCGCCATTAAGAAAAAAAAAACAAATATTATATGTCACAGAATGCGATCTGACGTAGCTTGAGTTGACTGCAGAAGCCAAGAGAACACGATCCGCAAATCGCCAATTGTGTACGAGAGCTTGAGTCGTCAAACATGCAAAACTTCGCCTTTCACTGCAACTTCGAAACACCCCCATCGAAACCACAACAATGCGTAGGCATATTACCATGATCACAGCATAATCGGTAAAAGTTCGTGAGAAGGAAGCTGATGACAAACCGAGAACTCAGCATTAGATCAGACCGCCTAAAGCGAACTTTAAATTGTTGTCATTCGGACATTTCACTGAGGCTAACCATTTCCGCTTTTGTCCTTTTTCATGTGTCATTGATTTGTAGATTAGCTGCATCTAAAATCTCGCTTATCCGTTTCCCACTGTCAGCCAGCATTCGCATTCGGGTGTCCACGGGAATCGACAATATATCATTAAATCAACATCAGCACGCCAGCCTCCACGATGCAAGTAAAACGCATCATCGTTTAAATTCACAAGATAACGAATACACTGCGCAGGGCGATTCCACCTGAGCAGGTCTGGATTGTGCCAAAGTGTCGCTAACACTACTGGCTTTGGAACACAACCATACCCGCTCGGTTGGAGCGATACACAGCTCCCATCCAGTCACCTTCGTGCTATCTGCAAACGAAACGATGAGTAAATAAACGATTCCCACTCAAAAATCCGATGCGCAAATCAACAAAATCTCGATATGGGCGTGTGAAAATAGACGGCAGTGGTTGTGAGGACAACGATGCAACCTGTTGACAGTGCAATGAATAGGTATGAGGTAAGTTTAGACCTCGCTCAGAAAACTGCATCGGTGTGGGTGACGTCGTCCAGCCGCCAAGCTGAATGTGTCTCTAGTCATAGATCTCTATACACCTTATGACTGCGAGAGACATCCAGTTTCACGTCTGGGCGTTTCAGATACGTACGCGCTCCTGACCGATTGACGCCATCCACGAAGGAGTTATTTCTTCGTTGAGCAAGTCAGCGATCTGGGGACAGCAAGTAGACTGTGATATGTGTTTGTGTTCTTGCAGCATATCGCAGTACTTACTATCACCGGGTCGGACTACATCTAAATTGTCAGGAAGCGCAAACTCATTGGAAACTACGCTATTTACAAGTCTTACATGGAATGAAGCGTTCTACTTGCAGAATGATGACACAGAGGTTCCTGTCTGGAGGAACAGTGGGTCCTGAATGGTTATTCGACCTTTGCGAATTTATGGCGCCACAATGAACTTTTAAACAAGCGATAGTTCTGAAACATCAGCAATCTTTAATTTAGTTTCGAAGATGGCTTCGTTAGACTAAATTTCTGATGAAGTTGACCATGAATGAAATCCATTGAGGCGCTGGATGTAATATCGTTCCACGACTGATATTCGCATAGCAGAGCAAACCTTGGTCAGTGAAAGTCATAACTTCGATTAAGCGACACACGGCTGTTTCCTCATAAATATTTCGAGCTATTAGGCAGCACAGCCAATGGGCCAACAATGAATGTTCACCCGGTGAGCACCAATATCAGACGCTGACCGTCGCAAACACTCACGATCGGCCACACCGAACGCACAGCAATAAGCTAAGTAACAACTCCGGCAATTCTGGCAACCAGGTGGAAAAGGAAGTGCAGAAAACGACGAGTGAACGGATTTATGAAGTCAAGACGTCGAGTGCCAAAAAGTGCACAAAGCGCTCGTGAACGACGCTGAGCATTAACTAAGAACAACAAGCTGGACGATCCGACCAACCGACCGACCATCGGCACATCGAATGATGCAATATGGCAAGAAACGATGACCCTCAGAGTTGTTTACCGGTGCTGCCATAAAAAGCGCGGGCAAACGCGCGCAAAAAGAAAGGGTACACGTAAACAAACTCCCTCTATAACGAGAATGAAATCCTGATGCCGAGATGTGCAAACGAAATAACCGAAAGAGAAACGCCAAGAGTGGTATTAAGAGGTAGAACATGCTGAATCGTCAGAAAGAAGAAACAAATTTGCAGTGAGAAAGACTCACTTCGAGATACTTCGAGATAACCAGACCCAAAAAAACCCATTAGAAATACTCACAAACCTCCAGATATTTCACAGACATTCTTTAACACATTTGAAGTACTCTCCGGCGGTCTTCATCAACTCGGCCAGACTGAATCCACGAGTGCAAGGAAAGTTTACATACGAAATGGATAGTGAAATGTTTATATGCATGAATAATCCACACGGAACAATTACTACTTAGAGATCAAAATAAAAACGCAGAAGTGGGAATTAAAATGATTAATTCCCCAGAAACTCCACATCGATGAGGCACTCTCACTTAGCAGCTTCAATAGACAAACGTAATCGTGGGATGGGATCGGATCCAACAATTTTCAGCTGCTGCCTCAAGGTGTTCGAATTTGTATGATCGCTAAAACTAAGCAGCAAAACGAATTTCAGCGCTGTTGTCACGCATTCGACGCGAGCCAACCGCACTGAAACTGTTTCGGCCAACGTGGAGATCACTTACACTCCAGCGAGAAGTTTTGCAGTTTCTATACCCAAGAAAGTGGGGAACTCTAGAAATTTCGCTCAGCGGAAACTTGAAAACTGAAGAACGAGGAACCGACCTATTGCGCAAAGAGGTCATGTCAACTACGACGTTAAGCACACACCTGAACGCAGATGAAGCTTCGAAGAAGAGTAAATAAAGTGTTATAGCCAGCTTAACATTGAGTACTAGTTCGAACCTGTGCAGTGAGATCGCCCATTACGACGCGCCACCAACTGCCTTTCGTAATCCATATTTTCTCCGTGGGATGTACTCGAACTTTTGAGTAAATCGGTGCCAAGCGCATCAATCGTCAACATATTTTTTGTCCTTTACAGCACGATCGCCAAGATAATGTGTATTGCTGCTCACGCAGCTGCCCACCACTGCGACATAAGTCCACCGCTGGTTACGATCACACGCACTACAACTGTGGCAAGATTTTCAACGGTCAGTACGGGTAAGACAGACATATGGAACACGCAGAGGTAGGTACTCTGACAACTCTTGGCTGTATACCTGTCTGAGCGGGAAATGTTGCACAGCAAATTGTAAAGGAATGTGTTCCGACATGATTTATTTTCTCTGACACAGCTTTATGCAGCTGTGCCAAAGAAAATAAAATTTACCCTCTGACAGTATCGACATCAGTGAACACTCAGCCTAGGAAGCTGTTCCAACAGTCACCTACAGGGAATAACTATATGCCGAGACTGAACTCACATTTGGTTTTCATCCAACAACACCTTCAATGGTCGCAATTCTTTTTGCGAACGTACAATAAGAGGCTAATATATCACTTACCTGCCGTCATCCCTCCAGAAGTATACAATTATGTGCAAAAACATTTTCCTTCTGCCTCTCAGGTATCCCTCAGCAACTCCATTCAATCAAAAGAAAGCCGAAGAACATCCTCTCAGATATCAATCCACCTTGGCGAAAAAAAAGAATCTCTACGTGAAAATCCCTTAGGGGCGAATGCCCACAGCATCATTACCTAGAAAGTTCGAAGCACATGTTGCTCAAGAAATCTTTTCCCGTGAACATCAAAAAAGAAGGGAACTGCTGAAGAATTGTGAGGAACTTCACATGCAAAAATGAGCATATTTTGCGATGCTTCATCTCTTTCCATTATAATATCGACCTAACGGATATAATCAATTATGAAGGAGAATTATACACCCGGAACAACAATCAACGACAAATAATTTACTGTGAAGTAATTAACGACGGAGGAGTTGTGAAGGTGGTAGCTCAACGAATTTTATATATCGAATGAAACAATCCATCCGCCACATCCGATGAAACTTCCTTGGTAAAATGCAAACTTAGACCAACTCCTAGAATTATTTCCCTTTCCCAAGCAAATCTGATTTTATTCCATATATACTTTCGAAGATATCTAATAAGCGTTTTACTGCTTTTGAAAAGAACGAATAAAGGTTATGAAATTGAACATTCCCGTTGGCAAGAAATGATTTCAGTCAACCAGAATATGTCGGACAAAGGAATTAATTTACGTTAAGGAAGAACTCCTTTATCGGAGGCATAAAACAGTTCGAAAGAATTTGAGTTCATTGCTTCAAAGAAAGGGTGGGCCAATTAAGCAAATGTCCTCTCATTTATGTATCCAAGCAATGTAGCAAAATAACATGGAAATCACCTTTCAAAGTAGAACAGTTGTGTACATAAGCATTAGTAAATCGAAAAGATAGGAGGGGAGAGACGAAGAAGGCGAGCGACACTGGTATAAAGATTTCTGCTTTTGTCGGAGGCAATACCAAAAGTCCACAAATCAACTTCAAAGTCCTCTCAAGCAAAAAACAACCTCAGTAATATAAACAGTTGGCGTCCAATGTGCACTGCTGTGCGCCAAGAGCACTGACAGTCGGGGACCGTGGAAACCGTTAATTCTTTAGAGTTCTATGAGCTCCACATTCACCATTTGATAATCAAGGTCAGCGGAGGGCCTCCATTCTCGCCATCTTGAAGTTCGTTTGTTGTAACCAGAAATGCCACAAAGATTGCTGGCAGGAAAAGGGACCAAAAATAGTAACTAAAATTGTTTTCAACAGATTTAAAGACAATGCTCGATGAATTTTCGCCAGCATAAAAAATTTCCTGCCAAAATGTTTCACTCCAATATGCTTCCGGCTGTGCTCCAGGTCGCAAAATATTTCACAACAAGAAACAAGAACAAACCACAATTATATAGCGTTCCTCGAAGTCAATGGTATATCGTTTTGAAAAGGTTTCCTTTGGTGGGCAAATTAGCATCGATTTAGTTCTATAACTTCCTAATACAATTTCAAAGAAGTCACAAAAACTTCAACGTACTTTCGTTGGCCCATTAACTGCCACAAGACAGTCGTTGACTATTATGACTTTTATGGTTTTTCGGTGGCGGTGAACTCAACTTTTCACACCTCAGCGAAAAATGTGGGGCGATCGTGAAAATGACGACAGCTGTTCCACATCAACTGCACACAATATTGCACATTAAGGCGATCACTTTGCATATTGCGAAACGGCCGACTTACAGTGACGTGTACGAGTTTCATGTGCGTAAAAACGCTACAGAAAAAAAACCATTTTCTGTTTCTTAATAACCACGATTCATGGTGCTGCCAAGTAGGCGCAGTGAAACTGGGAGATGAGGACGAACTTACGCTGGAGCTGTACAGCAAGGAAATGGAATGGCTCAGAATGATGGCCATAGAAGTATTACGGCTCCATCTTGATGCACCTTTCCTACTCGAATGAAAGAACAGAACAGTGGAATCGGTAGAACCGTCCGAGTTCACCTAAATTAAAATCTGAGTTCACCTAAATTAAAACGAGGCGAGATCAGGAGTGTTGAACCCAGAAGTGTTTCTAAAACGCCCCACTTGGCAAATCGATGAAACGATCAGGCAATCAACATGAATTACCTATGTGCTCTGTGACAGGCTTCCAACAACAGCATTATTCCTGGAAGCATTTGCTTAAACTACACCACCTCTCCGGCAACTTCCGATTGATATGCCCCAATTTTAGGTGACAGTGTATCAATCAAGAAATCGTCCTTTCATCGACCACTACAACTATGTTACGGATATGATGAAAATTAAATTAACTAATATAATCGTGCAAGTTGCACCTTTCGGACAATTATTTGAGTGAAATATACTTCCGATCGTTTACGTATTGGAAGCGCATATGTCTAACTTGTACCCCAAAACTTCATTAATGATTATAAGCTGTCATTTATAAGCCTATATTTCTCACTGACTGCCTTAGTGCAATAAGAACCGCTGAGTGATTTGCACAACGAAAGAAAGGCGGAAGGCGGAATCGCGCATGCGATCGGACGAAGAAACAACGGCCGCGCGCCATAGCCCGCCAACAACAGCCTCAACCAACACAGAACGACACCATCAGGGGGCCGCCACATCTTCAGCATCTGCTGCCAAATCGCTAACTCATCGTTGCAGCCGCCTAATGCCTAACCGACCGGCCACGATTCGCAACCCCTTACTGAATTTTACGCTTGAAAAACGATTCCGCCCGCGCCACTCAACTAAGCGCACTCCAAACGCTGAGGTATCTTATTGCCGCCAAAATTCAAAAACAAGAAATTTCCTCATCAAAATGGAGTCTCTGAGAGATTGCTCCAATTCGGAAACATGATGGGACAAACCATTGCCCTCTTCGACCCTTCCACTCCGGAAAGAGCAATAAGATGCTTCGTTCTGTGCACTGCTCAAGGGCTTCAGATGCCTTTGTGGCCAGAGAGTTCGTTGGAAGCACACTGCACTTCACCTAGTCCAGACTATTGAGAGAGGTGTAGAAAAGCACCACGGGACCTAGTAGGACGCAAACTTCGGGGTTACTAAATGCTTTCTGAACAAAGCGGATATCGAAACATCTTTCACCTCTGATTTTGGTCAGAAACTGTTCGCATTTAAAGATGATACTCTAAGGCGGTGAACAGCGAAACGAATCAAAACAAAAATTGCCTTCACAGTTGCCGTGGGTCTTGGAAATTTCTCATTCGCAGCTGTTACTTGGCTCATATGTCAAATGAAATGTTAATGCGCGTAGCAGAGTACAAATGCCACAGCAAATGTTTCATTCCGGAGAGCGATTTGCAACAGACAAACCTGACCGATATGTATATGGTTCTTCGATCTCTGTCGTACACACTATTCCACTTTAGAAGGGAATTTCACACATATCGCGTTTCTGATTCAAGCGTCGAATTTCTCACGCAGACAAACAAACAGACATTCACATCCGACGCAAACAGGCAAACTGCCGCAACAGAAAAGACTTCATTTAGAAAAAATTGCACACGAACTTTATAGAAGTCTGCTAGCGGCGTTAAAAATACGCGGTGTGGAAGTACATGCATATGCTCTCTCAGTCTTACGTGCAAAAGTCTTTGGCATCCTCTGTGTACGGTAGTGAGTCATGTCATGTGGAAGTGCATCGTGGGTAAGAACAGAGAAGGCGGTCATTCAAAAGTGGCTCTCGCCCCCCTCCTCTTTCCCGAAAAGACAGCCACCGATCTGGCCAACAGTTAGAACTTCGACCATAAAACGTCATTCACAACCTCTTCTCTCTCGGATATAAGCTTTTTTACGCCGAGTGCGAAAAAGTTCCCAGCTTTCTGTTTTACAATTCTTTGGACTGAAGCAATTGCAAACCCCTTTCTGACGACCCTTCTCCGGCATCGACGAACTCCACCCAGTGATAACAATTTGCCGTTCAACAGTGAGCAGCTCGTATGGCCAACGTTCACTGAAATCCGCTTACCAAAAAGAAGCGTCAGTTTCTCAATTAGTAAAAATTCAAAATTTAGGTGCCGCAGCAAATTCAAGTATGTAAAAATTAGCTCAGTAACCGTTCGTTAAATTTTTCCCATCGTCGGTTGTTTTAGGTTCGATATTCCCATCAAGGAACGATTCGCTCACGATTCCTAGCAAGTTTTCCATTAGAAATTATTTCACCAGCTAGGAAGGTTTTTCTTCGTGTGGGAAAGGCAATTCTTTTATGCCGACCTTTCATAAGACATGGGATCGTTTTTTCTCCGACCAGAGTTCATGAAAAAAAAACGACAGATATTTCCGTGCGAGAAAAAAAAGTGTAACTGAATTGACATAAGCAAGCGTGCTCGACAACGGCCAACATTTGCGCTGCTCAGCGCAGCCCCTTCCGGTCAGTCGTCATTCATCGTCTCGCTCAGCTATAACTATGACTCAGCGATGTTGCTCCGTCATGTCAACATTTTTGGCGCCACAAATCAGCACGTATTTACACTAATAGAAACTATGAAAGACAGCCGCCGGATATGATTAAAGGAATTTAACTAAAAGTACTGGCCCGTAGTTGCTCTAAGCGAACAGCTAGGGCCAGCATTTTTATGCACAGTTTAAGCGTTATATTTCAATTTTTGTAGCCATGGTTTTAGAAGTAATGAGGCATTTGTCTATTGGTGTTGGGGTAGTGGTTTCATCGACGGCAAGCAGCAGCGCCCAAATCCGTGGGTGGTCACTTGCGAGATAACAAAAGCCAAAAACGACTCTTAGCAACAACTGCCACATTAGTTCAGCGGAGCTTATATCTGCTGATTATTCCTGCCTAATAAATGCTTAGAACCATTGGGGGAAACAAATTCATACACTCAATAGGTTAGCAGAACAGTTGCGCAACTCTAATTAAACCGACACTTACCTGTATAAAACAACTACCTGGATTTCTCGAAACTGTATTGTCGGCGCTTTTTTCTTAACACCTGCAAACGGACACACACCACAGGCGCATACTACGCAGATTGCAAGCAATGAATATTTATGCTGTCACTACACAGATCACAAATTCTGAAGAACGATCGTATTTATTTTCTTCATCAAGAACCTTAAATTTCTAGTTGCTTATATTTCCCCTTTTCAATCGCTATAAAAATTTTATCTGATTTTTTGCTTTTTTGTCATGTCCAGCCTATAATCATTTTTATTTGTTTGTTCATTCGTTTGTTCACTTGTCTATTCATTTATTCATTCATTTTTATATCCTTTTATTTATTTATCATTTTTAATCGCCCACTTTTGTGAGTGTAATTCACGAGAAATGTGAAGTGCATAGTTAACTTTTTCACGGATCAAGATGATCGACCAACAAAGGCGTAAAGAAGAAGAATGAGCACTTCTAGTTGCAGTAAGCGGAAAAAAGCAGCAGTTTGTGTAGTATGGAATAGGCGAGTAAAAAATTTGTACTCTCTCTCTCTCTCTCTCTCTCTCTCTCTCTGTCTCTCCCTGTTTTTGATGAAAAGCAACTCGGAAAGAGAGCGCTTCGAGTTCTGATTAAATTTGAACTTTCCTTCATGCCACTCCAAATCCTTCTGCCATCCTCATCCGCAAATACCGCTGTGGCGAATATTTTCCGATCGCTTGCATACATTACCTGAGGAGCCGAATCATATAGCATGATAACAGTGAAGCTGTTGTCTGCAAAAGAAATAACAATAACAACAGAAGAGATGTCGAAGCGCCGGGAACTAGGGATTAAAGTCTTGCTACTTCGTGGCAGCGATGTGCTGAAATATTTCTTTCTCTTTTGTTGCCATCCTTACCGCCATCAATGGATGCGCTATGTCATGCAGCACCATTGCTGCTTTCTATATATGCATTCCTCAGCTCAGATTCTTCACAGAAGCGCTGTGAATAAAATTTCATAGAAATGGGTGCAGAAAGAATGTGAAACAGTAAAACGAAGTAGGACATAGTGTGAAAGCGAAAAGCAAACATATCATCAGAAATCGTTCACAAGGCGACGACGAGCAGAAAACACTGAGAAATTCAAGAGATGTAAAAGTATAGATTTTGTCTTTATAAAACGCAGCTTCACTTCGCAAATTCTCTTCATATCCTCTGAATTCATACCACTTTTTTGCTTCGTTTTACTTTCCTCTCCTTCCCCTCCCGTCTTATGCGTACATCTGTTTGCCTTTTTGTTCCTTAGTACCTGAGCGGACCGTAGCTGTGAACGCATCCCACCGCCTGTTTCGATGGACTTATTGAAGCAATAATAATGTAGTGCACGAAACCCGATGGGGATTCATCACGATGCAAAATTCCTCAAGTAGCGTTGTTCAAGATGCTACTGTTAGACACATAGATAAGAAAAAAAGCATATCAAAGTTTCGTTTGTTCGCTGCGGTAGTGATCATTTCACGGCAAGAGCTTAACTGATAATCAAATGTGAACATCAACTGTCATTACCTTGCGTTCACGACATGAGGATTGCTCCCTTTGCTGCAAAAATACGGTGAGTTTGCTTTCCTGGTTTTACTTGCTGCAGAAAATTAGAAACTCATTCTTTATGTCTGGTTCACTTTGGAAATTTTCGAAAGCACCCCACTCCCCCTTTCCCCCACCCCAGACTTCCTTCGGCTGTCGTGGTGCTCATCTGAACTTTGATATGACCTCAAAAATTTGTCGTATATCAGCGCATTTAAACTACTTGAGTACAGCTGTTAAGATTACGTATGTGAAGAACAGAATCCATCTTGTAATCAAGTTCTCATTTATGTAATATGTTGAATTAAAAAGTAAAAGGAAAACACAGAAGAAGTATTCGAAACTTATAGGATGGTGCACTGAAATTCGATCAGAAATTCGAAAAGCCCTTTTACTGATAAACTCCTTTCGTCGAATCATCAATTAGCTAATGTGAGATTACTTGATACCGAGTTTACGAATTACCGACTTACATTACCAATTACTGGCTGATTAACTTCAACTGGATTTATTGTGCAAGAACATTGGAAACTTCCGCCAGAAAAGTTTGCGAGCTTCACAAGTGAATCTTAACATTGCATTTGCTGATGCACGATCAGAAATAATCTACAAAAGAGGTTTTTCATCTTCAGCTGTTTATAATCTATGACTTTTCACTAATTCACGAGTTGGAACTGCCCAACAGACAGACAGACACACCGAGACACACACCGACAATATGGTAGGATGTAATAGGATGATAGAATCGAGTAAGCTGACGAGTAATGATAGGAATCGAAATCACATGCGCATACGAGTAAGCTGACGCCTTTACCGTAATCGGTGACTGTGATGTTTAAGCGCTAGGCCTGAACGGCTGCTGTATTCATTCATAGAAAAGGAAACATGCGTACGCAGCAGAGAAAAAAGGAAACGATGAATTTTGACTCTCAAATAAGCGGTTGCTGTGTGCAAGCCAAACGTCTATCTGCCGAGCAAGCGGGCCGCAACGCTGACCATCTCGCTGACACCATCGTCGTCAACTTTTGGGTGAAATGCGATAAGCACGACCAGAACAACGTTCATTGTGGAGTCATTCATCGAATCTTGCGGTTTCCCACGACATAAATGTCTGTGGTGAATAATCAACCTGAAATTACCGCTGTATTCTTGAGAAAGAACATGTCTACACCTTGGGCATAGCATCGCAAAGCTCTCGAATATCTTGATGACAAAAGGTATAGAGGATCTGTTTGAACAGCATCAACAATGACACCCTTCAAGAGCTACCTACAACCAGTTCCTCGAATCAGATCCTCTGTGCTTCAGTAAGTTCAGTCGGAGAGCTTCGTCGATGTCTAATATGTCGGCTGTCAAGGTCACGAGAGATACAAATGTTGGCAGTTTGGGAATATTGAGCATGGGCAGATCAGATAGAAAATGTGTATCCATGATGACCGGAATCACTGCTGAGAGTTCAAATAAAGCGGTATCGCCGATAAGGACAAAAATTTCTTTCACAAAGGCGCCATTTTTGGCGCCGCATATCTCAAGAACCTCAAAGCGTAGTGTCTGGAGCATTTCTGAGGCCTCAGCAAATCTGGGCTCTTTAGTTTCCGTTCATTTACACAAAATATTCAGCCATGATCACATAAACAGCTGCTTCCACAGAAAGCAAAAGGTGCGATGAATACTGGAATTTCTCTCCAAATTCGGTGAATTAATGGAAATCTAATTGGCCAGTGTGCTGATCACACAATCCTCTTTGATTGAAATAGCACTCGTTGTCATTTGCCCTGACTGTTGGAGCGCATAGAAAAGCTTCCGAAGGAACATTTCTTACATAACGCACTTCTCACATGTGACATGTTTAAGGAAAAGAAGGGAAATAAATGTGAGCATGACATTCCGCACGTCTGAGTGGGCATATAAGCATTATTGTCCTAAAACATCTACTTAAATTTTCTTCGACATAAACCCACGTTCCACCATTCACTCCTTCAACAGCACTCAAGAAATGAATTCCCTCTTGATTAAAATCGCTCTCTAAGAAGCTTTGAATAAGAAAACAACTGCAACAACAAACAAAATGGCATAATAAAAAGCTTGCTATCCACAGCTATACGCACTTTGCTTCAGAAACTTAAGAAGAAAATTTACATCGACCTTTGATCGCATATGGCGGCAAAAATACAGAAACAAATAAATATGCTAACTTTTCATGATAGGCCAATCTGAGTGGACAAATGTCTAACAGGCTGCCAAAATGTTCAGCCGAGTTGCTTGCACCATCCATGATATCACTGAGGAAATGAGGAATAGGAATCAGTCCACGAAAATTCAATGCATTTTCAGATGCCAAAAAGCATTTCAGATTTTTTAAGACATTGTTTCTTTGATGCTAAGAGTTACTATTGACACACTGTATTGTATGCGAAAGATTTGAGCGCAGAATTAAAGCGAAATATTCCAAGACTGTCGCAAAAAGACTACTTCCAATTGCTTGTCTATCGAAATTGTTGTTTGGACGGTGGGAATCACAGCTTCAAGCTTCAAGCCTACAACGGTCATAGCTTCCAGCAGCAACCCTCAAAACTAGTTGGACTAGTTCAGTTGAAGATATAGCTATTCCACACAAAACGCGAAGAAATTTTGCTGCCCCTGAAAGAGGTTCATTCGAAATTCGTCGAGCAGTCGAAATGGTAGGTGAAAAGAACAAAACAAATGCAGCACAATGATTAAGTATTGGGCGAAGATCAAGGAATGAAGGCGGTCGCGATTGCAATTCTCGAGATCTCTAAGCTCAACGCTTTTTTCGCAAGTTCGAGTTTTTTCCCAACAGAACGCACTGTGCCGATCTCCACTCTCAGGCTGGAAATCACTGCCTTCATAGTTTGAGATCACTAACTTCAACAACAACTCTCACTGTAAAAAAGCATGAAGTTTATGCGTCTTGTCTAAGATAATAGTCTTGGCAACAAAGATGAAGGTAAAGGAAAATTGATCAAAGTTTGCGAACATCCACTTCAGCAAGAGTCAAACGAGCAAGTGAAATACGTAAGGTGAACGCGTTGCCGTGATGCAGACCGGTTGCTGCAACTCGCTAACGTAGCAGCCGACCAGTTCCATATTGAATATCCTCGACTCGGTATACGAAAGACTGCTGCTTGAATGCTTGTAAATAAAGTGCCATGAACTTTGTCTTTCACCTCCCATTGAGAAGCAGTGATTAAATTTCGAAAGACTACGGGAAAACAACCGCTGCAAACAGAAAGGAGCTACCATACTTGCAATATAAATGGTCTCTTTAGACCTCGAACACCCACTACGTTCTAGGAATAGATCCAAATGCCTACCACTCTTACACTGCCGAATCAGAAAGTATAAGCTCTGATTACAGGTACTAGCCAAGAATGTAATTGTCCACCTCATGTTTTAATGCTTGATGGCACACAAATGACCCATCCTGTCTTCTTTAAAAAATATAGTAGTGCACTCTACGGAAGAACCTTACAAACAGCACCTTGAATCGATTGATCTATGATCTCTGTTTTCGCCACATGTGTAAGAAAATGTGGGATGTGGCCTAGCTCCCAAGAACTACTCCAGGTTTCACCTAAGCAGTGCTTTGATACTAAGGCAGCTTTTGGCTAAATTCTTAATCTTAAATCCTATATCGTTCTGGTTTGCTGTAAATAGTTCAAAACATCCATATTTTTCAATGAGATACACCATTCTAGAAGCTCGACAAGTTGCTGTGAGGGTAAAAATAGCGTAAGTGAGAAGGCCGTATAATGCACTAAATGGGATTTTGTTGAACTGTAGTGTGCCCCAAAAATGGTGCTTTAAAAGTGAGGAGTGAGGAATCTCCCGAAATTCAAAAATTTTGGAGCGCAGTGCGTCTCCCCTCCTCCTCCTCTCATTCGCCTTCTCTTCCACTTCTGAAAAACCTTGGAGGCAACGCTGTCGAAGTCGATAAGAAGGGCAAGTAGATGTAGAACGACATTACAGCATACATGCATGCACTCAGTGTTTCTGTTTGCACTCGCAGTGGCCAAATACATCAACGGTGCAGTTCGAAAGCCGTTCTTCTTGTCGGGCGAATGGAATTTGAACTATTTTATGAATATGCTTTGAATGTACCGGAATTTTCACTGAAAACATATCTCTAAGATTTCTTCATTATAATCAGACGACGAGTTGAGACATTTACATGACTGCCTTCCTCCTCACTTACTAAATTATCAGTGGCGCCATTAGTGCTTACCAGTAGTAATGGTATGCGATGATTCTGGCTCGAATGGTATGACTCGAAAATGCAGCAAACTAACGAGCTAACGATTTTCAGTTTGCGGCACAACGATCCACCCGAGGAAATAGCAACGGTGGTATGGTTGTTGCAAAAGACAACACGTTCGGGTCAGCACGCCTGACGTAATCACTAAATAGTTCAAGGACGGAAATAGTCGTTATGCGCTTACTGGCATCGAAAGGCTGAAATATGCACGACTGATTGATAAAAAGCTTGACCGCACTAAATACGATTCGGTGGTTTTATTTTCAAGAAGCGATGGCGATTGCTTACATAACATAAAGCAAACCTAGCTTTCTCTGCAAAAGCAGCTGCTGCTTTAACATATCCAAAGCTAAGTAGGAATGGTGATGTGTCCCGAAGTTGAACGCCTTGCTACTAGACTCGAGAGTGAACATAGATTTTGATAAGCAATGCCTCGTTCAAGAAAAAACATTTGGACATAAGACCGCTGTAATTCCCACTATCATTCATCAAGTAGAAAAATGACGAGTCCTTTCTTCGAAACCATCAAACTCAAACCGATTCGAAACACCAACTTTCCAATAATGTACTTAATGAAAACCTTGCCAGATTATACAGCTTACCGTTTCCTTTCACAAGTAGCTTTACCGTCTCGGGTTTCCTAGAAAAATTCTCAGGAATTTCGTGTTTGACTCGCACATTTTTTAAGAGGGAAGAAAGACGAGATGAAGGTAGTGTTCAGCACTCAGAGTTTTGCCTTATCAAAGAGACGCATCATCGGGCGCGATGCAGCGAAAGTAGCGAATGACGACTCAAAACGAAGAAATGGTGAGCGCCGACCGATATGTGTGTGTTGTGCGAATACTGCAACAACGACGACGCACAAAACCGGAAACAGGCGAGGGGAGGCACACGCACGAAACGAGACCTTCTAAAAGGCTTCACCGCACTCCCAGAGGACAACCTTCTGCAGTCGACGAAACGTTTTGAGGGTGCGCCAACGTCATCATCGCCGCTTGCACAACTTCACGCAGTGTCCCTCTCACCCATCTACAGATCACTTCTTTTAAACTGGCGAGTGAAATCCACGTACACAATTTGATGGAATGTGTAGCACCTGAGGAACGATCTATTTTCCAGGTAAAAAACATCCTGAAGGTTGCAAACCATGGAACCGGTATCGAGTTAAAAGAAGCGTAGGAATCCGAAGGTCACACCATTTGTAATATTTGAAACACCCCAAACACGAACAAAAGTTACCATATATTGCAGCTTCACGCAACATCCTCACTTAAGAAAAGCACTTGAATTTGGCGTAAACTTTTGCTTATTCAATAAATTTCTGAAAAAGTTCAGACTAATAAATGAATCGAACTGGCTTAAGATGTCGGCAATTGAAGGTGAGCCCTGAAATGGTCGTTTTATGCTTCGGAATATACCGCAGCGCCCGACGGAGAATGGGATAGCGGTTTTCTCGCAGACTGTTCAAGGCCTACAAAAATTGATCTGCCAGTGTTCAGACTGCTGGCAAAAAAAAATGTTGAATCTTGCCGGGCATGAAAATTTGCATGAGCTGTGACGTATGATGCCGATTCAGGGGCTTCTGAGCAGGACTGTATCAAAAGCACTTGACCATTATTCGGATCTCCAATCTAGCAAGTCCAAAAGAAATTGCTTCTTGGCTCACCCCTCAACAGGAGTTCGCACTGCCAAGAAACCATTGCATGGAACTGTTGGATCGGTGAGGATGAATGTGCCGTGTGGTAAAAACTTCTTCCCTACTAGGATTCGAAGATATGGGCTCCGCTTATGAAGCAGATCGATGGAGTCATACAAGGAAGCGGCCAGATAATAAGGAGATCCTTTTCTGAACCAATAAACAGAATAACCCAAGCTAGCTCTCGTGTAAAATTTCGTCTGAATCGACGTAGTACCTATGGAGTTGAAATATGCGAGCAAATGGACAAACACAGCTATCTGGGTAGAAGGAAGCTTAAAGTTGAGAAGAATCTTTGTTGCAATATTATGAACTGGCAGTTTCAAAGTGACGCTATAAGATAAAATTGCTAGATTTATTTAGATATTTGCTGAATAAACCATTAATGAACCTCTGAAAAAGATCAATTTTCGTTCATTCCGTTGAAGTCTTTGTTCTTCAACTCAACCACAGCCATTATTGCTAGAGGATATGCTGGAAATACTCTTGAATGCCACATACTAAAATGTGCGCCTCAAAAGAAACTCCAAGATGTTTTACGAACATAAAAGTTTGCTACCTGTTCCACTCATCGCTTTCTTCTGTCCACCATCACTAAGTCGCTCGAGACTATCTAACCGACCCTCTGAAAGAAAAAAATAATCCCACGTTACTGAATATTTACTAAGAAAGCAATTTTTCAAGTGAAATTACTACTAAGTGATGGAATCGACAAATTTTGAAATGACTCATCTCAACAGCCATACGCAAATAGAAATTCCATTGTTGGTTGACATTGATGCACTTGCAATGGAAACGATAATAAGGACATTAGACGAATTCATCGCTTCTGCCAATACCTAGTAAAATGGACAGAAACTACCCCACTGTGCGGAATTCAAAGAAAAGCTCTTAACAGGTAAGGTAGGTTAGCTGATACGATTCAGTAGAATATAGGTTCATGAATCACCGTACGAGAAAACACGAACAACACCTTGCATTTAACCAGACTTGAAGGAAGCTAACTGCACGCTCATTCAACATCTTGTCTTTTTTGTGAGAATTTTTTTCACTTTATGTTGGACTAATTTTCTTTCAATTTCAAGTTCTTAAGGTTTTTTTCAAGTCTTCACTTCGACAACCATTTGTTACTTCCGGTGAGAGTAGTGGCTTCAGAGTCGATCAAATTAAATACAAGTGCTTTTCCAAATGTACCGTACGTCACCCTTTCTCCTTCTTCCTTCCCCTCACCTTTCAACGTTGGAGAAGAAACGACTGACCGGTAGCAGCATCAGACAAGCCACTCAAATAGCGTTTTACAATCGCAGAAAACGACATTTGTCTATTTGTTTGTGTGTTTTCAACGTTTTGCGCTAACATACCATTGGAGAGCACAAATAAGTCACCAAAATATAGTCCGTAAATGCAACTAGTTTACTTAAACGAGCGACCGTCGTATATGGAAGTCGAGTTCGGTCCCTCCTCAACTCAAAGCTTTAAAAGAATGAGGTGTGCAATATTGGGCTTGTCGCATGATTACAGTATACCGGATCATTCAGGTGCTTTTCTCATTTCCACCTTGAAGAACCCTCTACAGCTAGACTTTTCCCAGTCGCCAATCACGTCAGATAAAGACTGCGATGGCAAACACGCAGCTTATCATTGAAGCTGTTTGCTCCGCAATAATTAGAGTTTTCTAGCCTTTTCGCAATGCCAGAGGCAATTAGAGGCAGTGGTCGGGAGGACGCAAGAAAAAAATTGGGAATTCTAAATACTAAATGAGATTTGCATATCAAAGGGCAATGAATCATTCAAATTGAAAAAAGGCTTCTCAATGAGGTTCAAAGGAAGCAGAAGAAGGGGTAACAAGTGGAATTCTGACGCAAAAGTCAGCACCATAGTGCGTAAATGATTTCAGTGAACCATCAAGGTCATAGGTGATATGGCGAAACGGTAAACTTCGTGGCAGGAAACTCTAAAATAAGTCAAGGTGCGAAGGACCATCAAAAGATATTCAGAAAAAAAAATGAAAACTGGTTATCGAAAGTACCATTGTTCCGTCTTCTCGCACAATTTCACGCGATGACTTCGCACACTACGCAAAAAATTGAGGCTTTCAAATTAAGTGATACTTACATAGTTACTGCAGCATTTTTCGAGACCAATTTTCCGAGTGACGCCTGGAAAGTAATATTAGTAAGCTGTAAAGCGATGTTAAAGTAAGATAAACCAGTAATACTGTCGAATGGTAAAAGAATTTGCCACCTGTGAAGTCGGCCGCTTTATGAGTTTACCTAGACCCTATCAGCAAGCTATCCCTCGTTTTTGAATGGTTCTTTTATATGAATGAGGCAAACAGCTAATCAAACTAAGCATGAATGATACCAGTAGCACATTCAGCAATAAATCAATTCCCAAAAGATGCTCGAACTCGCGCCTGCAAACTTCCGGCCAGATTTTCTAACGACTTAGCGTAAGCGCTCTCATCTTATTCGATAATTCTTAACTGAATTCCTTTGAATATCACTGCATCATATATACTTCGTAATTAATGCTAATTTATAATTCCGACTTTATAACCTGAAGCGGTCGTAATGTTTGAACTTGGAATATTTATATTCTGTGCAGATCGACTCCCCAGAAATGTGATTCTAGTGCTAATCACGTGAGTAGATATTGTATCCCTGTGGGGAACTCCCACACATCAAGACTTATGCCGTATCACAATGACTCGGCTTCAAATCGTCTTCAGGGATTGGGCAACAACACTAGAGTGTTCACTGTGTACCCATGAACAAAGAGTTTAGCAGCTAGAAATACAAGGAAAGCAACGGTTTTTCGTATTCCCGGCATAGAGGAAATTTGCAAGGAATATCGACAGTAGATTGTAGCAAACTAAGCGGTATCAAAGCTTCATAACTGTTGCGGCTATTAGCCCCAGCTGCATTTGCCTGCTTCAGCGCTTCGTTGAAAGCGCTGCATTCTTGCTCAAGCACCTATGCACTTCAGCAAGCTGACTGATAGCTCATCTATCAGCGCAAATCGATTGCTATTGATCTAAAGATCGGAATGCATGTTTTGAACGCTTGTGCTTCAAAATGCGAGTAGATGAGCTGGCATGACCTGGGATATATACCGTTATTGCGAGCTTTGATGCCGCCGGCAACATGACAAATGTCCGATATTCTCTTCCGCTGTCCGACTTTTGTGCATACTAAATCTGAAGCGCTACTATCCCCAACTATTTCCCATTCCATCCCGCAACCATGGCAAGCAAATTGCCAAAGGTTAGAGTGCTCTTACAGCTGATTTGTTGAATCCTGATAAGATGTTACATATTCACTGAATTTCATTGAGCCCGTAAGATACTCAGACTTGATCCCATTCACTGAAGACATCACACAGTATTCATACGTAGGAATAGGCACAGAAGAAAATATTCGAAAGATAAGTACAAATTGGACGAATAGCGAAAAGAGCTTCCGGTGAATTATCGAGGAAACAAACACTCCTTTGCATCTCGCCGATTTGAATTCAAGTGCTCGAAGAAACTTGTTGTCATGTCAGTTCCAGTGCATTGATCTGCGGTAGCCAATTTATAAAACTTCACTGCCTTGATTTGCACTCTGTTTGAATAAACGTTACTGTTGATATGGTGTAGGACAACGCAACATTGCCGTAAAGATCCGACGTCAGGTTTTTCACACAAATTGGTGACACAAATAAATAAAAGCCTTGTGTTCAAAGGTAATCTTCTTGGATTCTTCAGAAAAATTCGTCTACTGAAACTTCTCGGCGTTGCAGCAGATTGGGAACATGTTAAAATCACCCTTTTCCTACGCACCTGCCAATTGTTCAGTCACTGAATTGTGCGATCAGTGGCTTAGTACTCGCAGATTTCAGTCTAAAAAGTGAATCAGCGTCTTCACTCATTTTGTTCATCTCGACCCAAGTAATTATTTTTGGAATGGACTCTTCCATGTCCACGTTGGGGAGGAGTGTGTGTCAACGTCTGATAGAGCTATAAATATTCTTAATTTTTACAGCAATTAGTAGAACAGCGAGCTTATGAATCTTGTAAGAGTTCACTATTATCAATAGGTTCTGCCTTCTAGAGCACTCAGCACAAATAAGAACATATGCTTTTTAATGGATAGCAAAATATTCTCCAATTACCTCCTCTGAGCCCTATCGAACGTTGGCGAACGGCAACAAGAAACACCCTCAGAAATTTAATACCTGAGGTCAGGTCTCTACGCTGTCCACCACCAGCTTTACTCGAAGTTTGATTTTCAATATGACTGTGACAGGTATTGAAGCGTTTTCGCAACATTTCAGGGCTTCGTTTAGGCATCGTGAACTTTGACGCAACTCCGAATGTGATCACTAAGTGAGCAACACGCTGGGTTGTTCAGAGCGTAATTAATAACAGTTGTGCGACAACACTTTCTTTGCCCTCTCTCATTTTACCGATTGTCCTACTCCGCAATTGTTGAAAGCAAAATCATGGTTGTATTATGGCTTTGCAGAAATCGCCTGAAGCGTATGCCAAATTTGTTGTCGACGAAATGCGACGTTAATAATTCACCGCTCACTTATAAAGTGAAGCTAGTATCAATATGCCGCAAGCAAATATCCCGACCAATGCACAACAACAATCGCGACAGCCGTTCCCAGGCTCTCTTCTCGATTGGACCCCCCACGCTGTCTGCCTAGCAATCGACCCACTGGAGATGCACAACAATTCTTTGCTTCCCCTCGCGCCCTCTCGCTCGTTTCGCTCCTGCTATCGCCTTTAATACCCCATCAAAACAACGACAACATTGAGCGTTTAATACGATTTTGGCGCTCTCATCTGCTTCAGACGGTTGACACTCTAATCCATGATGAAGTTGGCGCTTTTTATGTCGGATAAGTTATTATCGTATCCAAGAGATAGCCCAGTACTTGTGAGTCGAATTTATTGAAGCCTTTATGGTGTTTTTCGGGAAATTTTTTTTTATCACACATGCTGAATATGACTGAAAATAGCGAAGCGAGACTACAGAAAGATAATCTGCGTCATATCGGTGTCTGCTACTTGGGATGCTATCTTTGCAAGCATTCAATGTACGTTCACGGTTAGGTGGTGAACGATACAACCAACCGTTGCCAAATTCCTCGCTGCTCATCACAGCGTTTCGATAGAAGATGGTTCACTCGCTAGCGTCAATTCTTAGGTGTTCCAATACTTAGATAATTATTTGGGGAGTGAAAATTGAGTCGATATGAAAAAGATGTTCTTGTAAATATTGTAAATAAAGACGTTCTTCTTCTTCTTCTTCAAAAAGAAAGCGGTGTGGACATCAATTTTTGGGAAGTGCGAGGTGTGTGTGTGTGAGGGGGGGGGNAGGGGAAGGAGGGATCCGCTAAGCATCTTTCAAGAGGTCTCTTTAGAAAGGAAAGAGATCATTAAAATCTCCACAGGCTTCGATTAACCACCTTCACAGGGATCCGTTAACCGTCTTTGATGGGAGGGGGTCCATCAACTATTTTTACAGAAGTCCATTTACCATCTTTGGAGGATAGCGCTGTTAGTAGCACACCATCTAAAGCAATGCGCTGACCGTTGCTACGGTTAAGTAGGTTTTTAATGCGCGAGCATTTGAACGTTGTTGTGAAGCTGTTTTGCACAAAATCTTTTTTCGAGTTGTTTTCATAGCACAGAACGATATTAGAAAAAAACATTCGAACACCCAAAAAGAATTGACAAGAGGTTCATGAGTCGTTTATTCATAAACGAGCAATCATTCTGAAGGGATTAGACATGAAAGACGCCTCTTTTTGCGCGCACTCAAACGCCGTAACGTGAGGTACCGCATATGAAGTGGCGACCTGCCCCATTCTTGCACTCAACAACAGCGATCCGCCCTCGGCGCTTGTCCGGCTCCGTCTTTTCCTCACTATCTTCGCTTCAGTCACGACCGCTGCCGTCGTATGCCCGATCGCATTGCTCGGCTCTCAGCAAATGTTCCACATTGCGCCATCCATCCAAGACCGTCTCACTGTTCACCATCGTCTGTCTATTACTGACCTTTTGTTTTCTAGTTCGTCATAATCGAGTTGCATAGCATTTCATTTCAAGTCTAACAACTGTAGCCAGTTAATCTGCCCTGCAGTATCTCACTTTGTTTGAGTGACAGTCCAGACAACTAGAAATTGCAGGTTCTCCTAGTGACGCACCAGCAAGTACCAAGTACGGACAGGGCGCGACCACAGTAAAGCAAGCCGTATGCCAATAATAAATTTAGTGCCGATATTTTCGCTTCAACTGCATCATCGGGCAACGCTTTAGCTATATTATCCTAGCTTGATATACATTTCGATGTACATAGTGCACCGATGACAATATTTAAGCTGAAACATGCGCACATAGTGCATTAATTGCGGGCTGCCAGTTGGTGCGTTACCGTGGTCATATCGCTTCCGACGTGCGTTCAAAACTTCTCGTTACTGCTTCTGAATCCGCTTACCATCATCGCTCACAAGGCTTGTGCGGCACTGCATGAATATTTTTGGTAAACACCATTGCTTAGCATGGTATACACAACTGGTTTGCACGTCCATCACTGCTCAGCCGTTCGCATGCTATGTTGCGCGTTTATAGTTTGTAATGTATACATGAAATATTTCCGTCATCGTCGCTTTCAAGTGTTTTTAGGTTGCTTTTTGCCTGCACACCAGATTATGACGTCATAGCTGCAGAATCTTGTTCTAATTTTCTCTCGCTTTTTTTCTTTGAATCGACGTTGGCATTGAAGTCACTTATTTGTAGGCTGCGTCATGTAATCCTTGTGCGTTTGTGTCCCCGTTGCTTCACGTAATAGAATTATTTACAAGAATTTCCATCGGTCAATATCGCCGAAATTGATTCGTTGATTGGTCCATCAATATCAGGTTATGGCCGATTGATCAGGTCAGACGGACATATTTCATACAAAAATTGCACCGAAATTGAGCACCAGCCGTAGGTGATGACTTAGGTCGTATATGTCTTCTCAGTTCCCGTTCGATTCTTAGACGTTGCGCTCTTATGGTCGGCATGTACCGCAGACAAAGCTATGCTTTTATCAACCCTTAACTAGCAGCCTCCTTTGAAATAGCGTCTTTTAATTTAATCATCAAAATAATCGCTGCAGGCAATATATTTGTGCAGCTACAGACAAAATATTCAGCATTCTCGATGCCTCTTCAATACTTCCGGTACTTTCAACTACTTTCGCCCCGAAATTTTATGCATAGAAACGGCCGATCGATTAGGCCATTCCAATTGCTTTCATCAAGTGAGGAGCACCGAACATGGATAATATCTGACATCAGCGTTAAGAATTTACTATTAAACGCTTGTAGTTGAAATAGGTTAGAAATCTTATTTAAATCTACCAATAACAACGTGTGTTATATGCATGGATGGAAAGTGCAAAACATAGAGAGTTAGTGGGAAAGATCGTTCCGAGATCGGCAGCATCGATGACAAGTTTAATCGATGCCAAATATTTCCGTAAGGGAAACATCTCGCGAATGATTAATAAGAGATTATAATCTAAAGAAACCTACAAGCGTTTCTTTGGATGCTGGGTTGAACATCTTTGGAAGCTTCGAAGCTTTTCTCTGTTTCCTGCGAAAATCTTCAAATTCGAAACTGTTGTCACTTTGGCTCGTACGTGATTGCTGTTCACGTCAAGAAATAGAGTTCAAGTCATGGAATACTGGAACCATGAGCCGCATTTCGAAACCCCTCTTTTTGGTTTCATATCGTGGCCAATAATTTCCTCATGTTTGTGTTATACATGTAGATGCTTCGTCTGCATTCGATAGCTTCGGAGCCTTCCCATTCCTGTCCTCTTCTCCCCCTTCCCATTGGACCACCACCAGTGTTACATTTCCCTTTGGCATGCTGACAACTATCCTTATTTGTTGAGTAGTAACCCGTTGACATTTACATGCACACAGAGTATAAATTTTTGTTCGTTTTGAGGGATGACTAAGTCGGTTGGTTCTCGCAACGCGTATCCTTTGAAGTGGCATATTTACGTCGCTGTCACAAATCTCCAACCGGGCCATCGAACATTCTTGCAGTGAGGACTAGCAAGCAAAGCAAAACACTCATAGTTGCTAAT
The DNA here is from genome assembly GCA_022844705.1 of Toxascaris leonina. Taxonomy (NCBI): domain Eukaryota; kingdom Metazoa; phylum Nematoda; class Chromadorea; order Rhabditida; family Ascarididae; genus Toxascaris; species Toxascaris leonina. The sequence goes on along the minus strand of JAARMF010000626.1, from coordinate 11,877 downwards.
CGATGATTTGAATTGCAACAACGTAGTTCTGCTTCTCATATGATATACGTCTATGAAATTAAGTTGCATAAATTTTGCGAATAGATTTTACCTACCCAAGTGAGTAGGGTGAATACAGATAAGAAGCCTTGTAAGGTCTCACAGTAATTTGAAAATTCCATTTCCGGCTGGTGCTTTCTAGTTTTATTTCATTCTGAGAACCAAATGGGACTAACAGTAAGTAGAAATGTGAAATGTTAAGAACCTCTTGGCAAGTACCACACTTTCAGTAAATTTTAGCGTATTTGTGAACAGAAATTTAAGCGACTTTTGAGAAAAACAATCTGGCAGTAAAGAATATTTAGACGCTTACGAAACTTCACAAGTGGCGATCCCGAGCATGATGCCCAGTTTAAGCCTTGAATCACTGGCGGTGAGTTTCCTGTGGGTTTGGCTGTGAAGTGCTCATATCGACGCTAAAGTTAACAGTTAGGAACGTTCGTCTCTGCAGATGCCAAAAGCGATATCACAATGTGTAAATAGTGATGATGTGATTGTCGAAGTCGCATCGCCGGCTATTTCTAAGAGTGCATGAAAACAGCACAACTGCGAAAATTTGCAGCATGGAAGCGTCGAAACTGAAGTCCTGATTTGCTCAGGAATTCCAATCCGCCAAGTTTGTTGGCCCGTCCTTACATCTGCATTATCCAGATTCTTGAACACCTGTAGGCATCGGACCTGAGTTCATCTTACCGCAAGATGGCACTGAGATAGTTCGAGCTGATGCTGGATATGTGAAACTGTGTGAGCTAGTGCGAGGTAGTACCGGACGTTCGAGGCATCAGACAGTGGTGTAAATTTGTGTGAATAACCTTTGATCACCTATTCATAGAGAAGAAAACAATATTATCTCAGAAAAAAGAAGACTGTATGCCTCTCATTTTCCTAACTCCCACCCACCTCCCCCTCTCTCCCCCCCCCCCTAACCCCTATCCAGCCCTCCTGTAATGAACGATATCGATTTGGCGCCTGTTTCAACTGTACGAATTGAAATCTAAGTTCAGAACGGTCTTTTTATCAGCGATCTTTCATTGTTGGTATCCTGTCAAAGCATTCAACAACTGATGCCCAAAGTAGTAATCCACATTGAGCGTTTCTGCGCTGTTCTAAAGTGA
>JAARMF010000625.1:60535-75436 GCA_022844705.1 Toxascaris leonina | reverse complement strand
CCATCTTTGTTTTCTTTTGTACGTCCTTTAACGTTGTCCTTTATAGCAGATCTAGAACGCAAGTCTTCGTTCTCGATGTGTTGCAGTCTACTGATACCCACGATGCGCCTTTCGTTGGTTCGCAGAGTGGTCGCTAATTTTTTTTTTTTTTTTTTCAGCAAGCGTGGTGTTCTACGTTTCACACCCATACAGTAGTACAGGGAGGAGGGTGAAATTGAAAATTTCTGCTTTTACGGACGGTTAATTTCTGTTATCTTCACATCACAGAGGATGTCCTTGAGCTTGATGAAGCTTGTCCAACCTGCTCTTCTTCTCCTGCTCAGCTCTAGACCCAAATCGTTGCTTATTTGCACAGTTTGTCCTAGAAATAAATACTGTTCCACGAGCTCGACGTTCTCACTATCAGAGTTTCATGGTGTACTGACGACAAAATGCGTTCTTCATCCATTTCGTTTTGTCTTCGTGAATGCTGAGCCCAATTTTCTTGGCCTTATTGCTGAGCTCGTTTAGTGATTTCTGCAACTTTTCTAGGTCGTCTGTCACAAGTACTATGTCATCCACAAAGAGAAGCATTTGAAGTTCTTCGCCATCAATACGAAACCGCCCAGAGTCTTTATATTCCTTAGAACACCTTCGAGAGCTGATGAAAAGACTTTCGGAGAGCAGATATCTTCTTGTTTTACACCTCTTTCGATTTTTTATACGTACTGATGTTTCGAATAGTGTGATCTCCATGTGCGATTTGAATAGCGAATCTTTGATGATTCGAATGTACGCGGGATCCAGTCCTCGATCGGAGAGGATTTTGAGTATTGCGTTGTGCTGCACCGAGTCGAAGGCTTTCTTGAAATCTAAAAGAGTAGGCAGAGTGGCACCTTGTACTTCCTGCATCTTTCTACTACCTGAGCTAGGGCGAAAATGTGGTCTATCGTAGAATACCGCTTTCGGAAGCCTGCCTGCTCACGTCTCGTATTTTCATCGAGGATTGCTTCAATTCTGTTGTAGATTACTCTCATGAAAACTTTGTAGATATGTGGTAGCAGGCACATCGGACGACAGTTACGGATGTCCTCGTAGTTTCCTTTTTTCGGTACCAGCACTGTTCGCGATCGTTTCTATTCCATCGGAATTTTCCCGAGATTTAAGTACCACGAAAACCAAGCGCTCAAAACTTTTGTAAGAATTTCGCCGCTGGCTAAGACCTCTTCATTCGCTTAACACCTGCGGCCTCCTTTTGCATCGTGGCGCATATCGCCTTTTCGACTTCGCTGGGTACCATTTCCTGGACGGACGAGGGCATAGTTAGATCGGGGGCTTTTACTGGGACCGTCGACGAAAACAGTTTTTCGTAAAATGTTTGGCATATTTCTTCCATCCGTTTCGACCGGTTGCTCTTTCTGTTGTTCCAACGATGAACGCCATTGGGATCTTCTGACGCAGTTTTACCCTCTCCAACTTCCTTCAAGCTGGTCTTCTCTTCTGCTGCTTTCTGTAACTTCTGTTTCCTGTAAGCCTCACAGTCTTCTCTCATCTTCTTTCGTAATAGCTTGCACAGAAGTTAGTATTCTAATCCCACGCTGCCCATCGCGGCCGTTTGTTGCCTCTTGTGAAGAAGGTCGATCGTGGCAGCTCAAAAACGGCTTTACATTTCTCAAGCTTCCCATTTTCTCAAATGTCCCATCTTTCGTTTCTAGCTGCTTGCAAGAAGAGATCGGGGGCGAACTACTTGAGCCTTCCTGATATAATGCTTTTCATCGAATTCTTTCTTCTGTTCGGAAGTCGATTGCAATTTTCGTTCTCAAAAAAACGGTGATCTGAGTGAACGGATACGGCAGATTCTGATAGTGCAGCCACATCGTCGGCAGTTTTCGTTCGTCTGTAAGAACGTAATCGGTTCCATTTCTTATTGTCGTTTGGAGAACGCCACGTCAAACATCTCCTGAGCTTCTTGGTGAAGAAAGAACTCATAACATAGAGTTTGGCAGATTCAGAGAAATCAGCGAGCCTTCTGCCCCTTTCGTTCCTTCTCCCAAGTCCGAAATTGCCAATATATTGTGCTGACCCCTCTCTTGCTCCCAGCTTTGCGTTGAAGCTGCGGAGAATTATCGTGAACATCGATTTTCTCCTAACGATTTCCTCCAATCCATCATAAAACCGTTCAACATGCTTGTCTTCTGATGTAGATGTGGGAATATAGACTGTGATTATTTTCAGTATGGTCTTCTCGTCGATCTTTATAATGAGGACGTCGATACGCGAAGAAATGATCTCAGATGATATTATTTTGCTCGCTATTTGAGGCCACACAATGAATCCAACGCCTTCCATTCCTCCTTCAGCAGTTCGTAGCATTTCTTGCGTTCCGTCTTTCCACTTTGCGTTCAGTCCTATCTTCCTTCTGGTCTTGTTTATCACCAGGATGTCGATATGGACGTTTCTGATTTCTTGTAGCAGCAGATCAACCAAGTAATCGTTGCTGAGTGTTCGACTGTTGAAGGTACCCAGCGGTATATTACATACGGTCTCAATATGGCGAAACTTTTAGTACCCTCTGCCCCCTCATCAGTCCTTCGCCACAGTCACTGCGAAGGCGATAGGGAGCTGCGCAGGACTGAGTACCATCTTCTTTCATCTTGCTTTCTACATTGCTGTGGCCAGTAATACATCGCTTGGTGACCGGCCTGCTGGCGACGTAGCTTTCGCTTATTCGGAGTTTCCTTCTCCTAGCCTTTCTTCTTCCACGAAGTACCTACAAGGCAGCAGGGGCTGCGATCTTTTTCGGCGGTTCGTACCCGCCGTGATACGAAACCGTCATTGGGTAATGTGACCATTCTTTAAGTGTTGGCATGCCACCGCCAACTCCGATCACACCCCGATGGATTTCGCCTTTGGTTGGTTCGCGCCTCCTTATTCAACACATTTGCAAGTAACCATCATATCTAACGGCCTTTCCACAGTCCATCATTGCATCCACTTAAGCAAGAGTAGACACGACCGCTCGACAATCGTCCAACAAACGCACCCACACTGTTTGGTTCGCGCGTACGTATTCAGCATAGCCGCAGGTAATTGTCATACCTGACGACCGTTCCACGAACCATCACCGCATCTAGCTGAGCGAAAGTAGACATGACCGCTCAACAACCGTCCATAGTACCGCATATATCCAAACTTCCCTGCAAAGTAAGCGGTCGAAAAACAATTACGCCAGCAAATCAGCTACAAAATGCTAAAAAAAAAGCGACGATGCAAAGCCGAAAATGCCTTTTTTTTAAAGGAATCGACCGATGATTAAATACTTTAGTGAAATTGGATTTTTTATGTCCACACAAACGATTGTACGGGAGAGATTTAAACTGTAAAACTGACGCTTTTAAGCGACCATAATTGATTCACATGATGAAATAGCGTTCGAGAAGCTATTCCTAATAGGCGCAGACTAAATAATTTAATCGTCACAATCTTCTATGCTTGAAGATTGAACCGCCAGGCGCCCGATGCAGTACGACATTAATATCAGAGATAAACTCTAGCACTGTTGCCAAAGATGCAAGCCAACATCTCTGCTCACGAAACATGACGCTAGTTTGAAAGTGGTTATATCGAAGACGGAAACACTAGTTGGTGCGTTCATCAGAAGCAGGCAGTTCGTGCGAGCGAAAAGATTTGGGCGTCGACAACGTCTCAAATGGAGGCATTAAACTGCAAGTGCACAGCGAAATTTGAACAATTGTAGGGGACGATGGTTGAGTCACTGCAGACATATTGCAACGTCACGCCTAAATATGAGCCACAATGTGCGAAAAGTGCGCAGTACCTCACTCCGCAAAACGAGCATGATACTAGCGATGATAGAGGTAATTTTGTAAGAGTGTTAAATAATATTGCGCAAACCAACCAACGACGAAATTGATTAGGGTGTGACTAGGCTTGGCGATGGCACGCTAACACTTAAAAAATGGTTACATTACCCAATGACGGTTTCGCGTTACGGCGAGTACGATCCGCCGAAAAAGATCGCAGCCCTTGCTGCCTTGTAGGTACTTCGTGGAAGAAGAAAGGCTAGGAGAAGGAAACTCCGAATAACCAAAACCTATGTTGCCAGCAGGCCTGCCAACAGGCGATGCACTACTGGCCGCAGCAATATGGAAAGGAAGAACGCGGCAGACCGCCAACAAGATGGGAAGATCCGTTGCGACGTCTACATGGCGTTGCTTGGATGCGGCGAGTTCAGGATCGCTAAAGATGGAAAAATTGTCAGCTGCATCGATGGAGAGAACGACGAGGTCGATGAAATCACAACTATTCAATGTAGTCAACATATTGAACGTTAAATAATAAGCAGAGGCTGGTACCTAAAATGAGCCAACCAAGCGACCACCTATTACAGATAAACTTTCATGGATCGGTGACATGACGAGGCAAATGGTACGACATGCATGCTTCGGTTCATCTGCATTCACCAACTTCCGTTTAGCTGACTAGTTTAACGTTCTCCTGACTAACTGTGGCGTACCGTCTCAAAAAAAAAGAAAACAGTTCATTTGTTTCAAATAGGCGTATAAAAAAGTGACAAATCCTTTCCTGCCGTCACCCAATCGAATAAACGCATTTAAAAAGTTGCACACAACACTGCTATGGTAAATGCTCCTTACAGCCCAACCAGAGAAGCTACGCTTGTCAATGTGTTCCAAAAAAAAAGCTGCAATACCACTTTTCAAGCAACCGACCGCACAGCAGTACAAGCCCACAGCTGAACAAGCAGTTTTCGCCCGCATCAAACGTTGCAGGGCAAACGATTTGTCTTTGGAAATGTTACATTGCAGCTCAAGTATTTCGTGATCCTCAGCCTCAACCTCATGAAGACCAGCTGGAGCGGAATTTCTTGCAACCGACGAAAAGATCATACAATCGTTATCCCTCGTTATCCCGTTATCCCTCAAGGACATGTTGCTGATGAACACTGAATGTGGGACAACGAAGTTGTAACAGTACTATTGGCGCTGCTTAGACACCTCACGCCGTCACGAGGAAACACCATGCAGTTAACAACCGCAGCAACGTATGCCTGCTGACATAACATTGTGTATATGTGCGTTTTTGTATTCGTGTGTTTGTTTTTGTGTGCGTGTTTGTGTGTGTGTGGGTGTGGGTGTGGGTTTGGGTTTGGGGTTGGGTTTGGGCTTGGATGTTGGTGTGGTGTGTGGGTTTGGGTGTGGGTGAGGGTGCGTGTGTGGGCGTGTGTGTGTGGGTGTGGGTGTGGGTATGGATGTGGGTGTGGGTGTGGGTGTACGCGTAGGTGTGGGTTTGGGTGTGGATGTGGGTGCGTGTGGGTGTGGGTGTGGGTGTGAGTGTGGGTGTGTGTGCGGGTGTGGGTGTGCATGATCTCCCGAACAGTAACCTACATGGGTCCAACAAATGTGGCAAGAATTAATGACATCTAAAGATCATCAAAAACTGCAAACTGTCTGCGACAGTCAGGTTTTTATTCTGCACTAATCGAAGTCGCATTTTAAATTTCGGAGCATTATTCCGGATATTTTGTTTGAAGTGAGTATTTGTTGAGTGGGACATAAATACGCATATCATGAGAGCTCCTTTGCCGTGCTTCTCGGTTTGTCGCACCCGAACGATCGGTTTCAAAGCAAAATCGGATTTGCCGACTTTATTCTGCACAACTTAAATTGACGATGGTCATTAAGAATAGAATTCAGGAGATCCGAAGAGAATTCAAAAGGTCAACATCAGCACCGCTAAATTTCATCAACGTCCCCTTTACGGTTCGCTGGACGGAACTGCCGAACAAATTGATGCTTAATTTACATACGCACATAATAGGCGCTAAAATGCTCTGAGAAATTTCGAATGATGCACATATGAGAAAAGACAGCACCGATCGGTGGAACAGAATAAGCAACAAAAACAGCAATTGCTGACATCTGGCGATCGTAACACATTCATGTGTTGGTGTAGCATCTCAGCAAGAGGAGCCATTGCGCGTACGCCGATCGCAAGGTAATTTGAGAAAGAGAGAGCAAGGAAATAGTGGTGATATGCGGCCCGGAAGCTACGTTTTTACAATACTTTTTGCACGGGAAATAGTGATTTCGTCGCATTGTAGTTTTGGCATAATACTCTATTAAGCATTCAGCTCGAAAAGCACAACACCTCTACCCTATAAAACGCTTTCTTCACTTTGAGTTTTTTTTCTTAACATATAGGAAGGACGACAGTCATTCAATTTATTTATCACAAAAAAAGCGTCTATATTTCCTTTTATTCGTTGGAATGCTCAAGAAAAAAATGCCTCAACAACGTCATGCTTCACGTAAAAGCAGCAAGCGATCAATGGCGTAGCAGAGCGCTCCAATAAGTACTGCAAGACATCATTCAATTCATGCCTGATTTCGCCATAAGGAATTTCCACGGCTAGCGATGTTTCCTGAAGTTTCATCTGATCCCTGAGAGTTCGCCAACTTCTATACCGCCGTCTTCAAAGCGTCTATCAACGCCATTTGCAGTCGTAAAGTTATGTAGCTCTTTCCAAAAATTGCGCATCAAACTCCATTATTTTGTACTTTCTTTCGGAATTATCTATCACCTCTTCAATGGACTCAAATGTACGATCATCGTCGCTGACAGATTTGCTACCATCCTTGTCATCTGACTTGATTACTGTTAGGCCCTGCTTATAGTTGGCGTCCTGTTTTGGAAGGCACAGCTCTTCGCATTTTTTTTCAAAGTGTACACACTATGTTTGCGTTCGACTCGGTTATCATTCTGCATATCAAAGATTTGTCGAAACTCGCCTTATCCAAGACTTTCAGATAGGCTTGTTCAATCGCTTGCGCATTTTTATGTGCGGAAAATTTCTCTAAATCCAAGAATGCATTTTCGAGAGTTCCATTTCCAACATAATAGACCATTGATGCAATAAATGAATCCATGGTGCGTCTTCCACTCCGTATGCCGAGAGTGACCTGTTCTTTCGCGTCTACCATAGTCCACGATGTCAATGATTTCGCATTCTACTCTTGAGTTTTTCCAGTGGTTTATTAAAGAGAGAAAAAGGCCTCTCCGAGAATTTAGGAGAGTGAGTCGCAGAATCTTGTAGATAGGGACGAGATTTAGAGACGAGACATACTTGGCAATACTAGCAACTTTTGGGGAGCATTTAGGCACCGCCTTTTCTATAAAACCATAAGCTACTTCATCGACTTTCACCATGACTTTTCAAGCGCGTTGTCAGCTGTGCATATCACCCTACCAGACGTTTCCGACAGTTGAGTACATTCGCTAACTTTGCGTATTTCACCTTCGACAGCAGTTATCGTGTCCAAACTCACCGGTTCATGCTCGTCACATCCCAGACACTTATCTCCGCTTCGGTTCTCTTCTACGCCGCAGCTGTGGTATCAAACTTACTGCTGCGTAGCTTCAAAATAGATCATTTCGAAGAGATATGATAACAGGGCCCTACAGCACTGGAAATAGTAAAATACACCCCTCAAATGCCATTTGTCGCATTTCGTCAATCACAACCGCTTCTCTTTGTTTTCAGATATCCGCAATTTGAAAGAGATCTAATTTTTTAGCGGTTCCTGATAAGAAATAGCGCACGTGCAGCTTCAAATCCAACACAAACGGTATTACAGTTGCTGCATTGGGGTACGATGACATCGCCGCTAGGACCATCGGATACCTACAAAATTCCCTTGCTCGTTTTTTTAAGCACTCCAACAATGTGGCTTACTGACCCACGCATATTCGCTCTGTAGCTTTCTACAGCCGTCGTCCTAGATGACAATGACCACCGCCGCAGCGTACAGAAAAAACTTGATGGCCATTCACCAGCCTTCGCATTGCACCTGTCATTGGTAACATATCAATTGCAGCGTATTCTGTCAAACATCATTGCCCTTATAGAATGGTTGTTTATTCGTTTCGAGGAAAAATAAAAACTGCTAAAGAAAAAAACAACTGGATGGTGGTGAGAGAGCCGTACAATAGAAACAAACAAATCAAATGCACACTGCATAATACTCGAAAGTTAAATGCATCTCACAAATAGGACAACGCTTAGGCCCTCATTCCCAGGATAATCGCCTCTCCGAGTTTGTTTTTTTTTTTTAGCAATTAAGCTGAAAACGATACATCCTACTGAAAACCTCAACAACCATATAAAGTCGCATGAGAGCGAGGTAACAACAAGTTAATCGAAGGAACCCTGAGGAATTTTTGGAAAACGCTGTTGTAACGAAACATAATCGATAGGGCACCTCGTCCTACCGTTCGTCTCTGCTTTATTAATCTTTTTTTTGCCTCCTAGTGTTGATCGAATTAAATTTAGAGATCCTTAGCAGCGATAGCAAAACTCACAATAGCTGAGGTAGTGCATTTTAAAACACATCGACCGACTTCAGCTGAAGTTGTATCTATTCGCTTTCCGAAAAACAATTTGTTCATCATGCCAATAGGCAAACTTCATTTGTCACAGCTACCGCAGTTCGTATCATTAGATAATGCACTTATATAGCTCCCCTTAATGGACGAATGCGACCAAAACAACTCAAAATATTTTGCGAAAGCGCATAACACCCCTTAAGAAAGCGAATGGATAACAACTCTTCCCACTCCACAAATCCCTCAGTTGGCTAGCTCATATCCTTCTGCTCACATTCGCTATAGCATTTTCTCAAAATATAAACATAAAGCGGAGATTGTGTGAGAGGATTTTCGACTCTTCGATTGCCTAAATGTGAGGTGATAGAAGGGAATGTGTGAGAAACGAATATAGCCATATAGACAGCAAACATGATAATCTTTCTCACAATGGGCAAATACACATCTAGCATTATGCGCTAAATGCGCAAAAATGTAGACAAATAAACAACAAATTGATTTCGAGATAAAATCGTTGAAGAATAAAATAACTCAATAATCGATGAGCTAACTTGCAAGCAACTCGCTCCCTTCACACTAAAACAAATTAAGTTCTACTTGTAGATAGCTATCAATAAAAATATCGCTCTTATTACTTTCAACAATTAGTTTTCGTGAAATGCGGGTGTTTTTTCTTAGCATTCTTAGCAGCGTTCACTTTTGGTGTTCTATGGCGCTGGCAGCAAGGCTACGACAATTTCGCCGATAATCAATCCATCTCACAACTTTTCGAAACGAATCACGCGGCTCAATTCAGCTTATTCGCCTTCCTATGAAACAACCTAAGCGGCAAGAAAAACACATAGGTTAGGTGACAGATTTCAGCGTTTCTCACATCCCCCCATCGTTAATGAACGAATGTTACTCCTAAAATTTTAAAGAAATCAGCTCTTTTCAATTGCTTTAAAAGCTTCACTAATAAACCTTGCGGCTACTAGGGCAATAAACGAATGAACAGATAAGATGCGATGGGTGGAAAAGCTTTGAACATCTTTCAGAATGATATAATAACAAAAGTGAAGTAAAACAAATAAAAAAACAGCCAGTTCGAATTTTTGCCAATTGTCAGCGCTCATTTACCCTATTTACAACTATCGCTTGCAAAAGCCATTGATTATTGCAATAAATACCTGTCGAAGAAAGAAAAAAAAGACTGCACAAAATATGACTGCAATATTGGATTAAATCCTTAATGAAAAGAACGTTTCAACTTGCAAACAAATTGATATCATTAAAACAAGATAATTTTTTTTTCACATTGAAGAATAACATAGAATAATAATGAATCGGCAACGCAAGTGTCCAAAATCAACAAAATAATCAAAATAGAAATTAATGAGCGCTTATCATTACTAAAGAAAAGTAGAATCATTTAAATATTCATTGCATATTTGTTATAAAATAGCCTTTTATATTCGAAATTACACAAATTATAGGCCTATTTGTTCATGCTTGCTTGCTTGCTTGCCTATATAAATCCTATGAAATAATTAAATTACACAATTATTCATTTCTTGTCCTAGAAAACATTTATATTTATCAATAATCTCTTTAAACACGTTATTGATCGGATTACAATTAAAGCGATTCGCATCTTCGAACCAGCGAACATTTCTTGAACTTTATTATGCATTACACTTATAACTTTGTTAATAGAGTGCAACAAATTTTTTATCTAATATAATAAAAAAATCGTCCTTTATACACAATTTTTTTTCGGTTATTTATTAAACAGCGTTGTATATTTCGAATCAACAGACCGACTTATACTCACATTAGTTAGGCTATTTCAAATGATGCGTTCGTTACCCTCTCTTAGCAGCTATATCTCTCAATTAGGCGACTCTCACGTAACTGGCTCCAATTTCCGTCAAAATTCCTAGTCACTATTTTTTCTGTGGGGATTCATCTACTTGCAAATAACAAAAAACGAAGCACTGAAAGTGTTCATCACTATTCACAGACAGCAAAATATTTCAATACTTGGAAGCATTCCCCATAGAAGCTTCCACTGCACTTATCGAAAATAATATTAATTAAGGTCTAAGGACACCGCTTTACCGCTGATGGTGTAAAAGTCGAGGAGAAGTAAACTGATGTGAAGTAAAAAACCAGCACATCATCACCAAACAAACATTCTGCCATGTTGTAGGCAGATTTAAGCTGCTTGCATGCACTTGCCAACGCTTAGCAAATACACCGACAGCATACAAAAAAAACAACTCAAAAAGACACTCAAGACGCTAAAAAAAAGGACTCGAAGTGAAGTGAACAATATTGTAGTGGCAGATGTAATGCACAATCGGCATAGGAAAAGCAAACAGAACAATATTTTTTTGAAAAAATTGAATTAAATATACGAAAAAAAACAAAACAAGCGGAGACCAGAAGCACTCGTCACTAGTACTTGGAATGACGGGGGTGGGCTGAGATGGGCAAGACATGACAATCAACGAATATCAATACGTATAAGTTTGCTCAGCGATTGCAGCAAATGAATAAATAATCATCACCCCTTGAATGGATCAAACAACGCCGCTTATCGTCTCAACCGATATTCAGTGAAGCATTACAGTCTATTCGACAACAACATTGCATTAAACCTAGAATACTTTCTAATTTTTTCCCTATCGTTGAAATTCGCTTCTGCTCTCAATCAACAATTCTTCTCAAGCTCTCAAACAAATAACCCCTCTAAAGCATTTACACTCTCCACAGAAAGTAACTATAGTGATTACTATCATTTTCTAGTCAGCAGAAATGGCATGCAAAATGCAACCTAAAAAGTCTCACATGTCAAATTTCGTAGCTACAAAAGAGAGCCACTGGCCGAGTTATATTCAAGTCAGAATTAACTTAACTATCTCACTTCACCGGAAATTAATTGCCGAATGATCTGAGAAGACAAGCAATCGGACAGCCAAAACCACAACTATTCGACGTTATGTTCATTCATCAGGACGACAGTATCCATGCTGCGTCTACTTAACCACTATGCGCTTGCACTGAATTCGTGTTGCAGTGCTTGCAGATCGTCGATCATGGTATCAAGGTTCTCCATCTGAGCATTTAATTCCTCGGTGGAATTCGACGGCTGCAACGATAATTCTAATTAGGTGATATCTCTTGAAGGCAGCGCATTGACAGCACTAAAACAACAAACAGCAAACAACAAACCATTAGCCATGTGAAACGCAACGCAACATTCCACACCGCTATACTTGTACTTTAGCGGGTTCATCCACAGGTTCCGAAGCAGCTAATGCTGCTACAGATGTTGAGTTTGAGGGTAAAACTGATTTAGTTTGCAATCAGTCACTTCAAATACTTCCTACCAACTCTGAAAGTAAACAAGCAAATACTCACATTCAACTGCCGAGTATCAACAATTTCAGCCTTCTCGTCGCTCACAGATACCTTCTCCGCAAGAGCGTACGATGCATAGATACTATTGACATTGACCCGCGGTTGTGCAGCAGCCCTTCCAACCGGCACTTGAGAAGATTTCTGCCCAATGACCACTCCTGCCGGCTTGCCAAGACGCGTATTAGGAGATGCCACTACCACTGGTCGAACAACATGTGCTGTCCGTTCAACTTCAAAAACGCATGGATGTAACATCAAAATTCAGTCTCACAGAAGGCTCCACACTGTATCGAGTCATTCTTACAGTGCAGGTCGAGATGTCTTTTAAAATCACATCGCAACTTCCAATTATGCTTACTAAGCAGATAGAACTGGAAAGAACATAACGCCCAGTATATGCCCATTAACAAATAAACCTTTGTAAAATTTACCTTATTGAACAAAAGATCGCAGTGACCTTCCATGACAACGCTTTAAGGTCGCGCTCCCAACGAAGAAAAATCGATCGCTAACGCATCACGAATAGCAAACTTAACTATGCGCAAATTAATTCCTCCTTTGCATCTGTTTTGCAATACTCACCTTGCGAAGGTGATAATGGCGGTGGTGCACCAGCCAGTTGGGTGAATGATTTCAACGGGTTCGAACTACCTGATGAGCCACGCAACGTTCGATAGCCATCGCCAATTTGTACAGGAGGGGCCACCGGAGGTCCTTGATTCGGCAACTGTGGTGGTGGCGTTTGTGCTTGTAGAGCTTGCGAGGAGCCATAAGAAGAGCCATGATCGGAAAAATCGATCTTCGCTATTGGCTGCAAATTTATACAACTGAGACTTAATCTCATAGGTATCATGTTTTCGGTCAAAGACTGCCCCAGATTCTTGAAACATCAAATATGGCCGTAGTGAGCAAGAGAACACACCACTACGACTCTCAATCCTACACTCTGACGAATCGTTAAACAATGAGCAAGTAAGGATGACACCACTCAGTACATGTAGACTGGGCACCTAGATGGGATGGTACGCAGCTGGAAGAGACCTCAATTTTGCTATAGGTTGTTAAGTATAATAACTACCGGCGTACCCCAAAGCTAAATCTTGTCCAAGACACTTATCTATCGGGATACTGACCCATGGTTGTACTCTTTTCAAATAATTCCCTCTATGCCAGCAAGAGTAATACGCCTCTTAGTATAGCTCCGGCTAAAATCCATACCATATGACTATATTTCGAGAAACTACCATCTTTCTTCTGCGCTTATGTCTGATACATAAAAGCACTTACACCTTCTGATTGCTTATAGCACCTAAAATGAAGAATGGATACAGTGAGCAAAAGCATTATGCTCGTAGAGGTCTTTACCCGGACACTCAAAAATGGGGGTTCAAGTCTTTGTTGCTCCATGCATCTTTTGCTTCTCTCGCCCCTCATATTAGCCATGTTGTTAAACTGGCATTCGCTACGCCTAAAATAGGGCTACGGCCGAAAGCTTTATCTTCACATATGATTTGATAAATACGTTAGCAAGAAGTCTACAACAACGATTGTAGCAAGGCGTCAGAAAAATTCAGAAACAGGTGATAGTGGATGGGTGGTCATCGCGCTTCAATTAGAATGACTGGAGGGGAAAACTAAAAGGTCTCCGTAGTCGAGAAACTTCACAAAGATGGCCATCGCACTCACGCCACGAATACCTAGCTTGAGACCTATAACTAACCAAATGAATGAAATGACTGCGCTATATATGATTGCGAATAACCATCATTTTCATTTCACCTTCAACTAATGGAATTTCGACGGTCAAAAGCCCTAGACGGTAAAGCGGAAAAAACTGTACTACGCTGTAAGTTACAACCAACCTGATGTCTCCCTGCGCCAGTGTAAACCACTTGCGGTGTCCTTTGCCTCCCCTCTAAACTCGATGAAGATTGGTGATAGCTTCGTGTGAGTGTCCCATTGCCTGAAAAGGTGCTATTTCCGTTGACCTCTTAAGACGCTTCCTTGAAGACGCCCCTTTCGTACATTCTGACAAAATCGCTATACGATTATAAGGCTACATTCTCATAACAAGACATTCAACTTTATAATGTTTCAGTAAAACCAAAAAATAAGCTGAAGGCGACAACTGCCTCGACAACTAATCAAGCAAGTATCTGAATAAGCTACCTAACCGATTCAAAAGAATGACCATCAAACTATTGGTCTTTACACTAAATATTTTTCTTCGTAGAACAGTTTTCATATGCAAAGTCGAAAATGGCATAGTAACAGATGCACTACTACGGTCATATAAAACGCATTTGCAGAAATAAGCAAAGATTCCAACAAATGCAGCAGAATTGGATTTCATCACCTGCTAAATTGCTCTTTAAATAAACAGTTCCGTATAAGTCTGCATGCACGCAGAAATATTTATGGCTAAATATACCCACCCAAACAATATACATCCTTTACTTTCGATAAGGAATTGCCAATCAAAAAGTTGTTCGACTTCTCTATAAAGATGTTAGTGAGTAAGAAGCAGTGCTTCATAAGGAATAAGCGTCTTCATGCAGAAAGAAAAGAACAACGCAACGTATAAGACTTGCAGTGGAAAACTACGAAAGTACAACACAATGAATACAAATGCAGTTCGCAATATCGTGCATTCTGAAAGTGCCTCGTTTCTATATAGCCTGGAGGCAATTCCGATCAACAATGAAACCGCCCCCTAACGTGACGCTGCCTGATTTCTTCGCATAGCCGCATATGCTGGTGGAGCGCTGCAGCCATCCTCGTGACATCTCAGAAAATTCACGCACCGCTACGATTTCATCTTCTGTTCTCTGCATCACCAACGCGCACATATGGCCCACAAGAGAGGTGTTCTCAAGAAAAATGTGATGCACGAAAGGGTTATTTGACTTCGTTTTCATTGCACAAACAATGGTAGAATCTGTGCTCAATTGCTGTATGTCATGACGGCCAGAGTGCGTTTAGGACCTGTGAAAGGTGAGGGATCCGCATCATGCGCAACAACATGATAATGGTTTCTATGTTGCAAAAGCCTCTTCGGTAGATCATATCCCATGGTTTCGCGAGTTCCCTCTC
>JAARMF010000625.1:40628-60266 GCA_022844705.1 Toxascaris leonina | reverse complement strand
CCCCCCCCCCCCCCCCCCCCCACCTTTGTCTAGTGCCATAAAATGAAGAAACGCCTCTATCATTACTCGCACTGCACAACTCCAAAACAAGGGCAAAAACAAAACACCCTTCATACAGCACATCAATCTCAAAGCAGCCTCGTACATTTTTCGATGCTAGTACCCCCAAAAACCTTGCACATTTGCAAGCGGTGGATAGCTTCAAGTTGAGCGATGCAAACCTATAAGCATCATCCATCTAGCGATGCACCACTTACAGTCTGCATGTGACGTTGAACCTGTTGCCAAAATGGGATGAGCACGTCCAACGACAACCATCCTTTCATTCACGTTGCTCGTGCTTAGTGCTGCAGATTCGTCGGCCATCGAACGTAACATTAATGGCATAGGCCAGTTGCCAAGCGCATAACCACTATCATTGCTGTTGCTGGCGTTTGCTGTAGCAGCTTGTGCCGACAAAACGCCACCGGAACAATTCAATGACTCACCCGGTGCCACATCTGTACAGTGCATACGGCTTACAACACACAACACACTATCACAACGCCATCACTACTAAATAAGGCATCCTGTGTTCGCCACAGAAAGAGAAACGAGAAATTAAACAGCAGCAAGTTCACTCCGAGCACAGTCAGATCTGATTTTTCAGAAAGGGCGTGCTTGAATCCATACTCGCGTAATGTGAGGCATACCATAGGTGACGTGCTCTTATGTGTAAGCAAGAGGAAGAAAGCATAAATTCCTGCTACCAGGGGTACCTTAGTTTTTACAAATAACATCTGAGCAACCCATGTCAGGTTTCCTCTTCTAGCTTCTAGTCCTTTCAACATGAGGAGAAAGATGCACTTCAACAATTTTGAATTCGTTTAGTGTATTCGACGTATTCGGCCGTAAAAGCGTATGCTCAACATGCAATGCTAAAACCATTTCGCTGCACTTTCTTTTGCCGGACACCAGCGCAACCGCTACGTAAGCTAATCTCTGTCGTATTCTATAATCATCAGTCCTATTAATTTCTCTCAAATCTCACACCACTCGAAGCAAAAATTTATATAATTTAGCGTAGAGGATTGCGTTTCATGTTCACCGTAACTGATGTATGGATCGGTGTCAACTTTTACAAGTGGTTATTTTTTGGAAAAGGGTGACAACACGATGGGGCACCCGCCTTCCCTACAAGGAAGGCTTAAGAAGTTCTCAGAACGACCCATAATTAAATAGTGTTTTCGACCTTGGGGCATTTAAAAGCTTGTTCTTGCAATGAAGTCAGTAAGTCATCATGTGACGACTCGATTTCGTAGAAAACACCATATCCAAAGGATCTATGCAACCATGCCCCTCCCCCCCTCCATTGCTATTGAGTTTTGAATAATTCGAAATTCAAATCCCGCAGCGAGGTCAAGAACATCCCCTCCAGTACCTTCTGTTTTCAACGGCTGCGAAAAAACACTGAGCCGTATCTTCTGCTAGAAAAGATGCATAATTTGAAAAGATGTAATTCACTACCCTACCCTCATCTTTAAAGCCTCAGTAATGCTTTGGTCGACGCGTAACAATGACACTTTACAAGTGCTCATGGAATCAATAGTAGCCAAGGGCATTTACTCAAACCTTAATATATGGCAAAGCAGCGCAACTGTCCAAATAAAAGCTTTCACAAATATGGCGCCTTGCTCCATCAAGCTATACAACTATGCACAATTAGGTAGAACGCGGCACGCTGGCTGATGAAAACGCCGATCTGCTATACAACTGAGCGGCATCAGCAAAAAAAAAAAAAACAAAAAAAAAACAGAGCAATGAGCAGGAGGTCAACGAAATCACTTGAAATGCTTCATTCACATCATACAACAAGCAGCTTTTACCTAAGAGTTAAGCAAGTTTCGTCTGATAGTAGATAATCAGGTTGGCACAGAATTGCGCTAGTTAAAATCCGAGCAGGCAGTTCAATGCAACGCAAAAAGTGAAGCGTCATGCGCAACAATGAAACATACCATTACATGCAATCAAAATTCGCAGCTAACTTTTGTCTTAAACGCAACAAGTAAAGATATCACTTGCATGCTCTCAAAAGCAGCTTATTGCAAATAAGGATTATGAAAGACAGTCCTAACCCCCCCCCCCCCCACCCCCTCCCAAAAAAAGAGGGAATCCAATCGAGTTGCACCACTTCCGTCTCTCCTCCCGACTAGAAGAAAACTCTGCACAATGCGAGTGCTACAACTTTTCAGCGAGAAAATGCGCGCAAGAATCAAACAAAATATCGACCTGTTTATTCGTAGCTGCAAAGGATGTAGCAACTACTTATCGATACTATGAACCTTAGCATATTACTCTTATAATAGAAGGAATTGAATGCTTCTCCCTCAATTTTCATGACTGAAAGAATGATGCAGCAACGCCCAAACGAAGACCAGTACATCCTTCCAAAAGAGACACTTAGAGGAAACGTTCTCGAATTTCTGTTATCGTACTAATGTCGCTACAACTTAAGCCAAAATGCATGCGATTGTGCGTTCCTAACGAACCGATGAAACATAGCTAAAAGGTTCATGCCCGGAAATGATCATAAATCTTCTTATTACATGTCCACTTCGCGCACTAAACAACGTGCAAAACTTCCACCCATAGCCTCTTATTTGCTCATTATTTATCTCTTTACAACTATAAACTGTTGTGTACTCCATGCACTGTAACTAACTAACCCCTTTCTATTTAGGTCAATAATATTGCAGCTTGAAAGCTATAAATGAAGCTTGAACGACAATTAGTCCATAAGTACTCAACAACAGCTAGATAAAGAAGAAAAAGAAAGTCAAGAGGCTTCAACGAAGCATTAAGGTCCACAAAGATGAACTCCCATAAATGCAATAGAATGAAAAGTGTGTCTAAAAGATCGAAATTGAAAGCTAAAGAAAGTAAGGTGGCACCTTGAAGAGTGTGATAACGAGGCGGGGGTGATTCCAAAGCATTCACTGAGTTTTCGAAGCGTTTCAGATCGTTGGTCGATGCTGTCGGGCTCTCACTAACGTACTCTAGAAATTGCAAACAAGAGAAGCGTGCACGCACCACCAACGTGCAAATAAGCAACATTGAACATCGATCGATTAACATTCAAAGCAGAGGCACAATTATTATCGCATCTGAAGCAATTGATGCTCACTTATTTTCAAGGCAACCAATTCTCGCTCATTTGTTACGCTGTTAACCTATAAATGAACAATTTTCATGAAGCAAACTAAGAGGTGCTTCTTGCAGGAATCGCGTGAACGCCCTAAAGCACGCTGCCATTACAATCGACGACATCGCACATCTCTGAAATATTTACTTCCCCAATACTTGCCCAATTCCATCTCTTCGTCCCTCCGAAGATTCGCCTCCGAATCAACATGCATTTTGCTCCAAGCAATGAGGCAATAAGCACAGTACTGCTGCCCATTTCATCATTGCTACTCAAATGCATCGCATATGAATTCTGGCATTTACGCTCTAGAACTATAAAACACTTAGTAAGCTGAAATGTAGTTTTCAAAAAAGCAAACACCACAGTCAGTGTGTAAGTAATCCAAAATGCTCAGAAGTTAGCGCAGGAACCAAAAATCACTCGAGGACCTACCAGTTCCTCTGACGTGCTGTCCATGAGGATGGTTTATCCATAAGTCGGGAGGCCCTTTCCCATCGACTGTGCTCTTTCGTCCTGCTACATAGCCGCCTGCAGAAGTCGATTTCACGCCTTTCGACTTCACACACCATGCAGTTATAACGACTAATAAAATGAGCAGTAAAAATGTTGCCACACCGATCGCTGCATACAGAGGATTCGCTAATACCACAGATGTCGAAAGAGTCTCTCTCGAAGATTCAGCACCCTGAAATTTCTCACAATGAAGAAATTTCGTTGCATTTCTAAAACAATGAAGATTGAAACAAAGCATCTAACAATAACTCATTACCAAGCATCTCTCCAGCTCGTTCTCTCATGCAAAACAAAGAACTGCAATAATGAAATCTCGCTGACAGGCTCATCAGCAATCCACTCAGCAACTATGACAGCCCAGCATCACAATTCTATCTCTTCTTGTGCACATTCGAAAATTTCATAGTAATTCCCCATCTAAATAGCCGAAAAAAAGGCTGAAAGAACCTTGGCAACTTGCGTATTGCGAACGGCGCAAAAACATTAATAAGTTTACCTGGAATAGACGCGGTGGTGGTGCACCAGGCACATACTGCAAGACGGGTGACAAAGGTCCGTACCCTTTGACATTTCTTGCTTGCATCTTGAAAAAATAGGTGGTACGCGGGAGTAGATTCGTCAGTGTTATCGAAAGGCGATCACCCTTCACTCCATCAAGTATCCAATCTTTATCTGGTAGATCGGCGCGATCGGAATAATATATCAAATATTCTGCAAAAATAGCGCCACAGTTTACGGCAAGAAGCAATGAATTTCAGACATGAATGAGCTAACCTGTCGATAACACACACTTCTTTCTTTTCAGCTCTTTATCAAGTTGCAGATATATCAATAACGGCAATTCCAGTGACGGGATACCGTGTAGTTCTACGCCGCATGACACTCTCATTAACTATCATTGAAACATTTGGACATTTGCGCCACAACCATAGCCCATTTACTGATACTATAAAGCATCAGTTGGTACGCATTAAATGCATTCATTTTATAGAACGGCAATTGCTTGCTGAACTGTTAAGCATGCCTAGAACAAAAATTTTCTCAAAAATAGTGCTGCGGATGGCTTGGACCTTCAGGCGGCCGAATGTCAATCAACTCACAGTTACGCATTCCCTGTTGTTCCCATTGAATAGTCCGACTTTGCTCATCCAGCTCACCCAATCGTATGCAATATGAGACTAGCGGGGACTAGCGGCGAGACTAGCGGCGAGCGAACCTATTGAAAATAGGATCGCTCGCCGCTAGTCTCAGCGAAAGCTCTAATCGAATTCTCTTTCCTGTGCAGGTATTTTAGCAACTGGCCCAAGAATATATCTTATAAACCATTAAATTCAAGCACATTTCGAAGTTGCCTCATTAAGAAGCCAACATCGGCGGATATGGCAATACCTTAGACAGTAGGTACCACATAGGTGTTTATATTCTCAGTCCACTGTAACAGATGGTTAGAGCTTCACTAAGCAACCCCATAAGGCCTACTCACAAGCTCACTCTTATGTCTACAAGTTCTAAAGTGGTACTTTAACGCACTCACCACCTGCATTCACTGAAATTGAAACTAACAACACAACGCAATACTGGACTAGATACGCAAGCATTCAAGGCATTAAGAAATTCACGACTGCCTACAGGCACAAAAAAATGGCCTGATGGCTTCGACATCGTAGCCAGTGTGGAGCTGCATCTGCCCAAATTTGCTTAACACTCGGCTCATTTGGTGACCAGACAAGTTCATTTTGTCCCTTCCAAAACAATCACCCATACCAAAATCTCAATCACATCCTCATCCGCCACAAAAACCACCTACCATCAACCTATCCAAGATTCCCAAATAAGAGGCGCGGCGACGGAAGAAGGTGAGCGAGGGAGGAAGGGAAGCAAACGCCCGTCCTAGACGATGACCTTCACTCACTCACCAAAAAATAAAAAATAAATGAATAAATAAATAAATAAATAAATAAATTCTCGAGGAGAGATTTCACTGCTGACCATTTTTCCTACTCAAGCCTAAATAGTGAAGTTTCTTTGCTTCCACGGAGATCTCAACCCACTTTTGTGTGTCAGCGGTTCTATTTATCTAGGTCTTTTCTTGGTCGGCTCCGATTGAAGAGCTGCCTCATTTCTCGATAAGTCAGCATGCATAGCTAACCAGGATCCAGAAATACCTTCACGAACGAAGCAATACAACATATGAGAACGAGAAAAAAAACTGATCACTGACCTTCAATTTCGCCATTGCCATATTTCGGTGGTTGCCAATTGAGGGTTAATGAATGTGGATCCCCATTGGGTGGTTGTACAATTGTGAGATCGCGAGGAGCGCTCGATGGAGGAGCTGGAAAGGTCCTGTTCACTGCGGTCATCGACCATGGCGACGAAGCTCTGCAGTTGAAGAATCGTTGCTAATTCAAGCGCAAATAATGGCCACCTCTTACTGCTCCTTCATTGAACTCATAAAAAGCACAGGTATATTCTTTTCAACGTTACCTACCTTCCAGCGTTTACACGCACAGCGAACTCATATTGCGTGTTCGGTCGGAGGGCCTCTATAAGCACTTCGCTCTCCGATGCGTTCATGTATCTGTGCTGGCCACCGCTCTCAGCGCTGAAATTAAAATCTCACACCTTCCGCAAAACATTGTTAGCTGCTAATCTGACAATACGTATGACGACATTTAGACGTTACTCCCTCCATGCAATAAAGGCCCTTGGATATCAGAAGGATATTTTGCATTAAAGGAGCAATAACCGTACAAGCAATCAGTGTAGAGCTGTCAAACAACAACTGTCTTAGAAATCATCGGCACATCACTCGCCAAAACGCGTAAGCTTTTAGATGAAGGGCAACTTCTGACAACAACGCGTTATATGGTGCAGACCAGCAGGAATTAACTACAACCCTATACATGTATTCTTCAGTACGTCTTTAACTCGATATTTAATTCAGAACAAAGCCTACCTACGTGGGAACATCATTTCTCTCGGCTAATCGCATCAATGATGGCTTATGAAAGAAGATACGCAAGAAACTGGCAAAAACGTCAGGTGAAGTCACAAATCACAGAGGAATACCAATCATTTACAGCACTGAGATGGCAGTTGTTCGTGAAACTTAAACTGCTCTTTTATCTCTCGAAAGACTCACCTAGAAGTCTCTAATATGAACAACACAGCGTACCGGATGCACGACATGATTTCCAACTACTGTTGAATCACTGTCTTCTGCTCACAAGCCACTTTTAAGAATTTTGAAGCTGGAGATGTTTCTCTGTGATTGCTCAAAGATTCGCTTTTCAGACTACCTACGACGTAAGAGGTCGGCACAAAAGACCATCCAGCATGAACTACTTCACCTATATAACAACATCATTGCGTGCGTACAGCACTACTGAAAGCTTAAACGTCACAAATGCAAAACCTGTTCATGGACTCCTTAAATACAGGAAATAGTAATTGGGCTCTTTGCCTTTGTAATATCCGCGAATATTCTTAACAAATTCAGAGAACAAGCACAAAAATCACTTTTTTTAGATTGCCTATCCTCACCAAACACCCCTAAACCCTCTCTCTTAACTCATCCTCTACAGCTTCCAGTACGATGTACCAACTAACCATGAGTGCGACTTTTAAGGCCACGCTCTTTAGTACCTGCACCAAAATTTCATCACATTTCGCACAGATGCTGTCCAATAGTAATATAAACTTGAAAGCATAGAACGGAGTGATTAATGGCCATAGAAGGGATGTGAATTCCAACACAGTAAAGTCTCCAGCTAAGAAATCAGCAAGGAATCAAGGACAGGAACGACATCTAAAAGTAAGAAATCAAGTGAAAAACGAGATGCAAGAGAGTTCGTATCAAGCATTATACCTCGAACTGTACCGTACGGTATATTGTCTTGAATATGGTACATCCATTTCAGGATCGGTCCACGTAACTCGAATTGCAGACGATGAAACAGCATCCGCCCTAACACCAACTGGAGTCTCAGAAGGTGATGAACCGGCCATTTCATGCGCATCGAAAATTCCGCTTCCTGGTGGAAGCGCCGCTCCGATCGATGTCGTGCGAACAGTTTCGTAGATCGGAAAGCCATTTCCCATCACGTTATAGGCACGTAGCGAGATTACATAGTCACGACTTGGCTTTAAGCCGGTTATCGTGTAATAACGCAGGTTTGGTGCAACTTTAACCTGTTCAACATCTGGGATATTAATGCCCCAACCAACCTGAAATCAGAGCAACAATAATACGACTAACTGCTGATGCCACAAAGGTTAAAAAAAATTTTTTTTTTCGGATGACCACTTTTACACCGCAAGAAAGAGTCAGTAGCATTCGAAAAATTCCAAGTCCTTCCGCTACAACAGCTAAATCACCAAGACGAGAACGTTCAACGTAACAACCTCATACCAACTCCCCTGCAACACCACTCTGGATCTAGCCCATTTAAACCAAAAATTAAACATGAACAACATGCAGCTAAGACCTCCACTATATCTATTTATGAAAAAACAAAAAAAAAATTCTAATGCGGAAAAATGACCAACCAAATATCCTCGAATCATAACTCGTTCGTCTCGAGGTGGCAGCCATGAAAGTTGAATGGAATCAAATGAAGGCTGTACCTTAAGGGACATCGGTGGACCAGCCACTTGCCCCTCATCTTTATCTTCTAATGGCGTATCGACATGAACCCATTCCGAGTTAGGACCCGATCCATTCTGGAATCCGCACAACATCACATCACATTCTTGTGGTAGAGAGCAAATAAATAAGAGGTATTGTTCCTTTTACTCTAACATCCGACAGCACTAAACGAATATTGTAGTAACCACATGAAATTCTCGATTGCCCCATTTTTAAACGTTGCAGCAAAATCTCCCTATACTGCCCACAGCAAAAACCATTCCCTCATTCATTGAACAAGTTTCATACCCGCTACCCTTTCTGAATCACTCTCCGAGAAAACATTATTCATGACATAAAAGAGCCAGAAATTTGTTGATGCAGCAGAAATCACATACAAACAACAACGATCACAGATCCACTTCCACCAAACTGCTTTACCAAAAAGCATTCATTGTCACATTAAGCTCACATTTGAATTGTAAAGCTAACGAACGAGCTAAAACAAACAACGACTGCATCATTAAGCTTATGCCATTCATCTAGCCAGGTAGCTGCAAACGCACCATTCCAAATTTCTCGATATCCTCATCACGCATTCTTCGCCATGTAGCATCAAAACGGAAACTAGTATTATTCGGCATATTCCCTCTTATGTATATCAATATATAGCAAAAACGAACACCTCTTCGGCGCAGTATACAACAGAATTAGCAAACCTGATTAACAGCCGCTACGCGAACCATATACTGTGTAGCCGGATCAAGGCCAGTGATCGTGTAAGAAACGTCATTCCCGTCGACTACCAATGTGTTACTTTTTGTGCCACGCAACTTGGTCTTGTATTTAATTCGATAACCCGTAATCACACCATTCCGCTCCTCAGGCGGAGGAGGTGACCACTGAACCTGAATCGACGTCGACGAAACTGCTTCAGCCCTATAAGTGAGGCCTATATCTACAGCACACTAGCGAAGGAAAACCATACTTAAATGTCGGCAACCGACTTGGCCGTCTTGTCGTTACTGGATGTCCAATGGCATGAGATGACGCATGTGTCTGGCTTTTGCCACACTACTAGTAGAGCGCTGTATTTCAAATCAAACTGGTTTCTAGCATGTGGAAAGGCAATTTCAACAGCTGACCAATGCATATCGTCAACTAAATAAAGCAGTGTCACCACCATTCGAAACCAATTCAGAAATAAGTCTATTGAAAACCAACTACTTTGTAAAAGATAAAATGCGCAATTTTGCGCGATGTATGAAGCACAAGCAAAGTGTTTCTTCAACCGAATCCTAAACGGTGTTAATTCAGTCTACTTCTTTTCACTTAGCCCAGCAAGTAACAACAACGAAAAATTGTTCGCCAGCCGAACTGAACGAGCGTAAAAGGTTAGAAAACGGCTCAGACATCAACTACAATACTGTTTTCAAGAGGAACCCGAACAACGTTTAAGCGTTAAAAAAACTTCCGTCGTTGTGACACAGCAGCTCTCAAACGCTAAATAATCTTTGCTCCCTAAATCCTAAAAAAAAAAGGCCTTGAATTGGCGCCGCCAACCGCTTATATCTGACACAAAAACGAACGGCAAATCTAAAGACTTCATTCGCTCCGTTAGAATTTCACTTAAGATGCTAAAAACAAGAAGTGCCCAAATAACACATTTAAAACTCAACTAAATCACTCAAATTTCTATGAAAAAATTCGCCTTTCCAACTTCATATAATGGTGAAATATGTGGAAATTTTGCAGTAAGATGCTCATGACTCGTGATTTTCGATTTTAAATTTGATACTACGAATCAACATTCCCGTATAAATTCTCAACAAATTACTCAACTCCAACGGCAGTGCTTCTCCACCCAAAAAACGTAAGGGCAAGAATAACTGAGGGGGACAGACAACAAGCAAAACTAAGCAAAACTCATACTGGACATCTGTCGGTGGCATTGACGGTAGATCAGAAAGTGTTCGCACAGTAATTGGCTCAGAGCTCAGGCCTGCTCCGTTGACTCCCTCTGCCTCCACACGAATAACATACTCCACATATTTGTCCATCCCGTGCAACGTATACGATGTTTTCTTCATCTGTAAACGCAACATCCATACGTACCCTAAAGCTGCTCAACAAATCCTTACCACGTTTCTAAACGGATAGCCCCCTCTCTTCAAGCATTCACAAGATATTATGCCCATCTCAATAATAATCCACCCCTCCACCATGAAAATATATGGCACATTTACGGGCTGTCGCCTACTTATGCGTATACCATACGTATACTACTTGCTGAAGCACCCTATATACGGCTTATTGAAACTTCTTTCTCAAAAACTGTCGGTAGAGCCATTCGCCCTTCTAAAAGTTGGGCAACTTACAGTCATTTATTCTAGTTGACAGGCGAAACAATGCTGCAATCTTTTGCGAATTCTCACAAAATGAAGTCTACATCAACAGATCAAAGACGTGGTTTATGAAGTAATAAGAGTCAGAATGATAGCTGCACGTCGCCACAAATGCCCTCCCTCCTCCCCCCCCCCCCCCCCCCGCCCCCATCGGTTCTGTACTAGCAACAAAACGGACATTATGAGACAGCTATAAACTACACTAAGTGAAAAAAAAACGTACGACAATCTGCGTCTCCTTCTCGTTCGGCTCGGGATCCTTACGTATATAAAACAACTTATATTGAGCCGCAGTCGGCCCGTTACCACTGGGTGGTTCCCACGTCACCTCTATTGTTTCCGGGCTTAGTGCCACAGCTCGAAGGTTTTTCACCTTTCCAGGTACCGCCTAAAACACTATCAAATCTTGACAAGTATGTGGAAGAGTGGAAGAAAGCACATGACATTATGCTAATCCAACAATAACAATCGAAAGACCACAAGGAGAAAGAGACAGCAAAAATGTCCATGTGGATAGCCTTTTTGGTTCGTTAACGGAGATGGCTGAAACCACCTCCATCAATCTCCTTCCTTGCTCCTTCCCTCCGTCCCCCTCCCCCCTCACAACCCTTCATTAATGCCGTTCGGCTTCTTCGCTCACTTATCCAGCAAAAACTTTCACTAAAATTGTTATTTCCACGAAAACTGCAGTCTCGCAAATCGTACGTAAAAATCAGGCCATGAAGAAAGATGAAGTCAAGATGGAAAAGTGCGCCACTTAAGTCTGCTACCTTGCCATAAATAAACACATCTAAACACAAGATCGCCTTCATCAATGACTCAACAATGAGAAAAATCGGCTCCATCCGAAATGCCTCATCTTTCAGTAACACAAACGCCAAGTCGACTGCCTACCTGCTCCTTAGTAGTTGTAACTGAAATCTGCGATGTTGATCTGCCCATTCCTGCTTCATTTTCAGCAACTAAGCGAAATGAATACATCGTATTCGGTTGTAACGGTGTGACCGTGAATGAAGTCGACGAAGAATTCATCATGCGTTCTCTATAACACGTAATAAGTATAACACATAACAATTCCAAGATAACAGCAATTAGCTTTCCCTACTGAAATAAAATATAAACGTCACCAATATATAACAATAACAAATGACCTACAAAATTTCGACTAACAATAAAAATATGTGCCACTTTCGTCGACCTAAATTTAGTGTTGAACCTTTTTCAGATTTATCGGCTACTACTGAAATATCACTTTTTGATGTAAGCCTCCGACCGATATTCTTGAGATGTACTCATCTTTGACCAAATATCGTTTGTAACCGAATGCTTGCTGGTCGCCTGCCAATTTGCCTTTCTACTAAGGAAAAATTTCTGAATACAGCGCCGGAAAATAGTGGAAAAAATTGTAGGTATGTCGGACCTCTTCATCGGAGCAGTCAACACGAATCGCATTAAGCTGCAAAAACTGAACAATGGAAATACTGCTTGAAAATGAATGGTATATCGGTGCAAGCTAATAAACTTCGCTATGTAGCAAAGGTAAGGAGAAGAACAGTTGATA
Source organism: Toxascaris leonina (assembly GCA_022844705.1). NCBI lineage: Eukaryota > Metazoa > Nematoda > Chromadorea > Rhabditida > Ascarididae > Toxascaris > Toxascaris leonina. The sequence continues at coordinate 47,973 of JAARMF010000625.1, read as the reverse complement.
GAGGGATATGTGTGCATCACGGCACTTCAAAAGCTGTCCATGCCATGCGAATAAGCCAATCAGTGATAAAAGTCAAAAGGCATATCACGCCATCTTTACACGCCCTTTCGATTAATGCCATCTGTACAGCACGTTTGCATTTAATAAAATTTAAACGCCGAGGGACAGGGACGATGGATTTACGATGGAAGTCACTAGCGCCGAAACAACTTGCTTTCCATTGAAACCTAACAGTTGCTGTTGTAGCGCGCAACTACGTTTACTCAAACTCAGTCTACGTTAAATATCCGCGGTGTTGCTTCTAAGCTGAAGCCGTATGAGAATGCTCGTCTCCCTGTTAGCTTAACCCATTTCTGTCAATTTCGCTATCGTGTTCGCTTTCCGCTCTGCCAGCTGTGCTCCCATTTAATCATTGAAGGAGTCAATAGTGAACCAAAAAGTAGAAGAATAGTCCTACACAGCCCCATTCCAAGGATGCTCATCTGGAAGAAGTCCTCGCTCACAAAAACGTCATCAATATTCATTGAACGTTAAAATCCCCAGTTCAGCACTCAACCCATCAACAGAAACAAGTCAATTCAACACTAAGATATGTCCGCAAGCATTCCTCCAAAAAAGAATTGATGCGAACTTGAAGACGGTCAAACTCAACAAAGAGAAGAAATTAATCTCAGCACACTCAAGGTGCATAGTGAGACTATAGAAGACGCAAAAAGGCATATGGCATAAGAATATTCATTTTGCAAATGAACTCTGCAAAGCAACTAGTACCCCGAAAAACGACTACAATCCTTCACTATGATAAATTCGAAGGGACGAATTACGACCAAAGTTTCATCTAATGAACGAACGGAAATGCCAACCGATAAAGCGCGTGAACGAAGAAGTTGAGATTACCAAGAAGAAACAAATAATCAAAAAAGGAAAAATATGCCTGCTGCAGTCGAACGAGGTGAAGCTAAGGAATATGCTTGCATGCTAATTATCTACTTTCTGAATGCCTCAGCTTCGAGTAACAAAGACTTTTCGCAACTAAACATCTTAGACTTTTATGACGCCAGAGCATTCGTTGCACATGTATATCCTTCGAATAAAGGAAAAAAATCAGTTATTAATTTTGAAGCAGATCGTTTTCCATTGCGAGCAATCCGCGTTTCGACTGGAAATTCACTACTTCACAAATGTCCCTATTTCAACAACGATTAAAGGATATACACTGAAAAGATGGCGCTCATGAACAATCTATATCTGCATATCCCACAGAAAAATGCTTCATTAAACAGCGATGTCAAGCTATGTTTTGGTGGTCACATTCGAAATTATGCAGAAACTGAAGGGTATTCGCAACTAGAAATCCCTCATCTGATTTGAGTTTTCAGCGATCAATCGTCGGATACTTCTCTTCGGAAACTTCGCAATAGAGATCGACTAAATAATTGGGGGGAATTCCACCTTCAGATTTTGCAACGTAAACATAATGACGCATATCACAGTGTAAACGCAATTCCAACTATATTCAGTGAAAATGTCACTGATGTTCCGCTAGGACGCTCCCCGTTATCCTCAGGAAGCAAAATAAGGGAGTAGCTGCGCATAGACCTAAGCAATCGAGCGGGAAATAGAAACCACCTTTGAAAGAGGCAACCTCACAGAACAGCCGCCGCCTGGAATAAAAGACTTTGAAATGTCTAAAATCCCATCACAAGCACGTTAGCGGAATGTAAAATGAACGGATGAATGAAGAGTTCAAAGGCTGTAGTAAAAGTGCACACAGAAGCTGATAACTAATGAAGAGCTTGAAGCAGAGCAATTGAAACTATCAAACATGTGGAACTGCAGTGGAAGGACTCTATGGCTCCACCTAATGGGCAACGATCGGATTTTCGCAAATTTCGATCCTTGTCACAAATTTGTTATCGTCAAGGACGACAATGCTGGAGATTTCACAAGCGCACTGAACAGATGAACTGGCAAAAAGCGCTGTCTACATCGGTGAAGGTAGTGCACGACAGAGGGTTCAGAGAACGACCGCATTGACTGCAATACAAACCAAGAATGGGCTGAACGCAAAACGAAAAGAGACAACGACTGTTTTGCGCCAATCAAACGGATCACAAAGGAGGAACGAAATATAGTAGCAATCCGAGATTTACGAGGCGTATGGATGCTCCGTTGGCAGAGTTGAGAGAAAAACGGAAGATCGTTGCCGGATGGTGAGATGCGGAAAGCAGTTGCCGGCATTCAGGAGCATATGCAAGGAGGTATCATCCATCGTCATGAAAAACTACATCCGAACTGCTCAAACGGAAAATGAATAGAACGTTTTCGAGTTAAGCAAAGATATCACAGGATATTTGGCCGATCCATGCCCAAATTTGTCTTCGCCCTACTACGTGCAACTTTCTGCTGTGCTATTTTGAGATCATTTCAATAACCTTTCCATATTGGAAAGGAAAAACGCGGCAGACCGCCAACAAGATGGGAAGATCCGTTGTGATGCCTGCATGACGTTGTTTGGATACGGCGAGTTCAGGATCGCCAAAGATGGAAAAATTGTCAGCTGCATCGATGGAGAGAACGATTAAATCGATGAAATCACAACTGTTCAACGTATTCAACGTATTAATAGCCTACCAAGGAATTCTTGGCTGCCGATCCCGAAAAATCGGTTAAAGTCAGTTTGCTGTATTCACAACACCTTATCTTCAATGATGTTAGCAACACGGTTAAACCTTTTTTTGCATTGTGGGTAACCCTGAACATTATATAAGAATCTTAAATAAATGATGAAGCTATTAATTAGTATCCTTTACTCCTTCGTTCCTGATCAGATCTGCATTTGCTTGGATATGGAGCTAAGTGATGATGCATGATCTTGAGATAATGAAGAGTTATTGAAAAGTTAAATGTTTGCCCACTTCAACGCCAAGGCATCTTGTTTCCATTCTAATGCCACTTTCCCCCACACCTATGTGCCTTCATATGCACTCAGCACTGTTTTAGCGCTGCGTGATCGCAAGTATAGCTCCTTGATGACTCCTTTATGGAGTGTCCTGATCTATATCCGGGCCTGCATTGGATTCATTTGCCAGAAGCTACATGGTACTATTCACTCCACGCAAACTCGGGGATCAAGCAACCTGTGAATTCTCTATTTCATACTTTCTCCTAGCTTTGGCCCTCAGAGCTTCCCTTTCATTTAGTTTTTTCAAACGAAGCCTCTTTAGCTTCCAATCTGTCACAAGCCTCATAACATTCCCCTCAGCTGGGGTCTTGATTTATATTTTGGCTGTATCTATGCTAACTGCTCTGAATTGGTTATCCATTAGCTGTCAAACTAGCATGCAGTGTAACTCATCCCATCCTCATCGCAAATCCTTTCGGGCTATAAACCGAAGGCTTCGTCGGTTCATCAACTAAAATAAGCCTCACAGATGACTTTTTTGGCCATAAAAGAAATTCCTTTACCATCGAATGCCTACGATCGATAGGCAACCAATATTTTGATGTGCAATCTGTTTCAACAGATTTCCGGTTGTTAATCAATGTCTTCGACCAACAACTTGCCCGAGATTTTTGAACGGCTACCATTACTTGCAACATCCTCGCTACATCGAAGTTACTTTTGTCAAGCTCATTTCCGCCAATTTAGTGGCACGAGCGGCAAAGGTAAACGAGATCTGGCAGCTATCAAATCATGAATCACCACAACTAGCCACATTTTCCAGCCTCCTAATTAGTCGCCCACAGGCTAAGAAATAAGACCAGCATTTTCATAGAAACCTGAGTAGGAGTCCTACTGAATAAAAAAAGCACGCTGTCAATTGCACCAACAGGTAAGAAAGCTTATCTTGTAGCAACACAGCATATTTGACTAAGGAAATCTTGCCTCAGATTGCGCTGGTCACGTGATTTTCCCACGTGTGGAGGTAAAGTCATCAGTTACAAACATTGCAAAGGTAGAAATCAACATAGTTTATTCCGCTTAATAGCTCCTCTGAAAAATCTACTCCTTGATTCCAATAAGGCAGCCCTATCTTTACAAAGCGATTCCCTCACGGAATGATATTTAACGAGCAAAAGCAAACGCACCGATGTCTAGTCCGCAGCGGTTGGAGTACGCTTGCAACTATTGTAAAAAGGCTGGCTCAATACTAGGCATTTTGCGACCAACGAGTACTTCCCGAATTCTTTTAAAAAAACCCCTCATAATTTTCGTTTATTCGATTATTGCGTTCTAAAATCGGCGGCTGCCTTTTCTACTATCAACTATATGGAACACAAACGACGCGATGTTAAACAACACAGCAAGCAGGAGTGATGCGTACCGCGTTGATCCGTGCTCTTTGTAGAATATGTGATAAGCAAGTAGGGATCCATAGCGTTGTACCGGCGGATCCCATGCCAAAGTAACGAAACGACTTCCAACTGCTGAAGCGCGTACACCCAGTGGTTCGGATGGTAGCCGAGGTTGACCATCAGATGCTGCCAACGAAAACGTATCTAAAGCGCAACAAGCATTTCGAATTTCGCATCGTTGCAAAGAATAACAACATATAAATATTCTTCTGCACTATCCGCATGGCAACACAACAACAACGCAGCGGTGGATTCAACGAGATAAAATAAAGCAAATAGAAAAAAATAAATGGCGGAAAGCTAAACGACGCAATTAACACCTCACGCGTTACAGCGCCTTTCCTTAGCACACTTCACAATCGTCATCTAAGACAACATAATGAAACCAAGTCGACGTTTTACACGGCACCACAGATTTTCATTTTGCCATGTTATCGCACATAGTGTCAGATCGGCCAAAACAAAAGCATGGGATGTAGAATTGATGAGCTGCAAAGGAAGTTGACGAGCATTTGCTAGGCACCAGTCATGCGGAGCGCAATAAAGGAATCGTTATAACAAAGGATGCATTATCAACGTGGGGTTACAGGGGTTAGCGCACTCCAAACTGACACCTCACCCGAAGTGTTGCTATCTGAGTGCCGCTGCGACTCGTTCCCCGAACGAAGTATCGCATAAAACTGTTGCAGTGCTTCTACAACACCATCTTATTTTACTTCAACAACTCCCACGACGGAACAAAACATATGTACTCTGCGTGGTATCGGTTCTATAGCATCGGTTGCTAAAGATAGCAAACGATGGGCGCACCCAATGCAGACAAGAATTAATGCAATACAAAACGCGTTTCCCATTCGCCTACAGAAAGACGACTAAGCGAGAGTAAACAGAATCGGCAAAAAGGCATGAAATTCACATTGATGACAAGAAAGGGGAGACCAACCGCTAAAGGCAGAATCATTAAATAAAACGAGACGATGTCAGATGAATGTGAGAAAGGCGAAAGGGGACGTAGAAAGGAAAAAGAAAGGCAGATGCAAATCACAAAAAGAAAAGAACGTTTTCAAAAGATCCGCAGCAAAGCCGCATGCACTATATTACTAAAGCAACGATGGCAAGCGATATAGCTCGAAAACGAAGGTCAACAGCAGTCTCGTAAAATTATTGCAGATTCGTTTTTTTTTTTCGATCTTTTCGAGCGATAAGCCATAAGACGCGTTAAGTGCGATGTCTTACTAAGTGAGCTCTCGCAAAACCGCCGCCAAAGCTCACGACATACCTTGCGATTTCATCAATCGCTATCTCAATTCTCCGACGACTTTCTGAGATTTGCCAGCCCCATATTTAAAAACAAAAACAATCGACAGAAATCTTTAGAGACCCTTTACTACTGAATGTCGTTATCATTGAAATTCTGCATATTGCTTAGTACTGCTTAATACTTCATGCGAAGTATATTAAATTACAAAGAACACGCAATTCAAATATTGTTCCAAAGCAATGTCCCATACAGACGTCCAAACCTGTCAATTTAAATGCCGAATTCCGATGAATCACTTATCAAAAAATTTATTTGTTTCGCTTTTGGGGTCAACAATTCCAGGAACACTGTTCCTACCTGCACTGTCAACAATTAACTGCGCGCTGGCTTGTGCGGATCCAGCATCATTATCAGCGATACACTGATATACGCCTTGATCATTACGCACCAAACCGAGAACACGAAGACGATTCCCTTCGATCTAAGAATAAAACGAATGTTGACAAAACAAAACGAAGAAAAAAACAACAATCAAAATTTCATCAATGATGGATTCTACGCAGAATGCAATGAATCTTCACGGATGCACAACCCTTAAAGGCAGACATTGAGTCTTTCTGATGCCTAAGCATAAAAATTAGAAACAACGCGTGAAATAAATTAAACGTTCAGATTAAGATAATAAGTAAAAAATAATGCCTCATTCAAAGTATCACAGTAACAAAACCTTTACGAGGCAAATACCTTCCACACATTTTTAGTTTCTAGCCAACAGAGACTAACAAAAAATAAAAAAATAAAAAAATAGAACCTCATCCCACTGACAGTCATGAGCAATTCTCATCATTTCTGAAGTTAGAACGAAAATAATAAACAAAGGGACAACAACGAATAACGCCAAACAAGCAGAATAACCAACCACGAAATATTCGCTCGCAATAATTGCCTCACCATTTTTGTACCAACTCACCACTGCACCAGGCTTTCCAGAAGCCGCACAATCGAGCTGAAGAAGAATAAAGCTTATAAGTCAATACAAGTGTTGTGGCAGTAAGCAGCAACCTGAATCAATTTACCTTAATGTTGCAAAAAAAGGTCATTTTCTATACAAGAGAAGTGATTTTGGCATTGGAAGCTCCTCGTGATGGGCACCACCTATTTCAATATGTTTGAGACAACTTATACCAGAAGAAAACAGCATCAACAGCTGAATGAAACAGCGACTTCAAATTAAAGAGCTAGAATTCAGCTTTTTTCTTTAAATGACAGAATAGTTGATAAGCAACTGAATACTATGGGAACTTCTTGAAATTAATATAGTGAAGGATGAATGCGAAACATTCCCTCTCCACCTGAATGATACGAGAAGGCCCAAATCAATAATAAAAACCAGCATGTTCAGAAACTGTGAGACCCAAATCCATCCTATTGACTCTCAAAACTGTGCTGCAAATTTAAAACATTTGATACATCGGCTAATTTAACTTAAGGACCCCCGTATACCGGAAGAATCTCAAGCTGACATACGCAGAACAGATGAAAACGGAAAGGACTGAATTTGTAGTTTTCTGGAAAAGATGCAAAAAGCGGTAGAAGCGGAAACCTGATGCCGGAAACGCCAAGCACAATGATTTACACAAGTTACTAATACCTTCGAGGTGAAGAATTTGGAGGCGCGATTAATCTAAAGAACTATTTGAAGGCTATCGATGCCCCCCCCCCCCC
>JAARMF010000625.1:13817-40581 GCA_022844705.1 Toxascaris leonina | reverse complement strand
CCCCCCCCCCCCCCCCCCACCATTTCTTATTTTGCATAATCAAGCAAGCTGGCTACTGCATTGCACATATTCCCTCTCCAGTAATTCGGAAGAAGCTTCAAGCCCATCCCTCCTTTAACTCATCCGTTCCACCATAGCGGAATATAGGTACTCATCCTCATCATCACCTTCCCGTCACGGTTATTTTATTGAAAATGAAGCAAATATTTCACCTCTACATCAGTTGTTTCTTGTGCAACTATATCTTTCGGCTTCGTCGTTATTTCAGGGGCAACTGAAAAAGATGCAAAATCAAAACGGCATTATGTCTTTCTACCCAACAAATTCCCAAACAGAAGTCCATTCCCATCAAAAACTATCAGTTTTTAAGCCATTCTTCTGCGAAAACTGCCTCGGACACCAGCTATAACACAGCTGCATGCTTTAAAAGGCACTGACGTCTTCTCACAACGACCACTGTCGCTCAGCGTTGAAGGTCAAATTTGCTGGCCCAATATATCCACCATTTTGCATTTTTGTTATTTGTATCCTCGTTTTAGACAATTTGAGACGCTGATATCTTGCTTAAACGTTTCATCGGTATCACATAGCTGCGTTGGGTGACCCCTAATCAACAAGTCAAAACACCATGGAAAGTAGCAATTCATAAAGACATGATTGCCATTAAATTGCTGAGTCACTATGCAACTGAGTGAATAAAGCCGTCGTGCATTACGCCCTCATCCGTTCCTCATGCCTCCATTAGCCCATCACACTATTGCGTTGATGTACGAGCCCTCAAAATAGGACTACAAAGTTAGATTGTGCGAGAGATAAACGAACGCACCGCAGGCATTCTGAATTCATTACGCACAAGTGCACAACCACGCCCACATACAAGCTAATGCAAGCTAAGACAGCAGCTCTCTCATACTCCCTCCCTCCCCCTATTTGCAGACCCGCACGATTCCCTCGGCTAATAGCGAAAGCCATGACACGAAAGCAAAACAGCACGATGAACGCGCATCTCATCAAACAACATCTCTCAATTCGTCAGTCTTTCTTTCACAAATGTCCATCATCCCGCATAAGCAGATTAAATATTCACTGAGAAGCGGAAATTCACGACGTATCAGCAACACACCATAAATAAGCAAAACCCACTGAGAATCGCTCGCATGACTTTACTTGAGCAACTTATGCCACTATGTCCGCAATATAAACTGAAGGAAACACCGTAATTCTCTCGGAATGCGACTGTCATTTTTTTGTAAGATCCACCTTGTCTTTGCTTTTTAACAGCAATGCACACCTGTCTCACAGGTGGTATTCTCCTTCACTTCGAGTCACAGGTTTACCTATGAGTTTTGTCTGATTATCGCGTATGATAAAACTTGCACTCTTTAATCTCTTGCCGGTTGTTGACTCTTCTGATCAAGAATGCCTTGAGAATCTCACAAGCAAGTACGACGCCCATTCCCAAAAGCATTCTAAGCATCACTTTTTATTCTCCCACTCTACTCTAAATCCGAATCAAGGAAAATCGAATGAGAGAAAAAAGACAGTATTGACCTTTAACTTGGATCGTCGTCGATGAATCCACCGAATCCTGCGTGTTGCTCGCACGACAAGTATACACACCCGCATCACTGGGCGACGCTTTCAAAATTAGCAGCGACGAACTTCCCATACGACGTATCTGATACAAAAACGTTATTCAGCAGCAATGCACTCAGAAGCACTAAAAAACATGACGCATGCAAAGCAGCAGTCACCCAAGTTACCATCTTCATATATCCTATAAATTTTGCAAGATGTTCCCCTTAGCTCATTCAAATTAGCCCTCGGAAGACGAAAGCCTTTATAAATTCTCTCATTCGATAGCGCCAAATTTAATTCAGTCGATTCAAAGTAATGAAGACGGACCCGATCGCCATCCGCCGAGATCGCTTGTGATCCTTTCAGCCATCGCACCTCCGGACGAGGCCATCCATTTGCAAGGCACTCCAAAACTATTGATTCACCTTCCTGCAGCACCTCGCCACGTGGCTCCAAAACAAACGATGGCTCCGTGAATTGGTTGCCTACTGAAAAACCCTCACATTTCCGTCTTATCACCAAACGGTAGGCATACTGAAGTAATAAATTTTAGCATCATTTGCGCACCAAATCACATCCCTCTCCTTCCAAATAAATATCCCTTCTCAACATATAGCTGTCTTTTTTAGCCGCCCATCTGCTTTTNCCCCCCCCCCCCCCCCCCCCATCTATCCTGTCAACATTTCGAACCATTTCGCTTCTCCCTTTTTGCAGAATTTTTCGTGCAACCATACAATTCATGCAGGAAAGCAAGGGGGAAGCACTGACAATTTGTGACTTTCAACTTCGCACGAATCGCCATAAGAAAACGAGTGCAAATCAAAACCTCCGCCATAAATATACGACGACAGCTAAAACAAATCTCATCGCCTTCTCTACATATGACTGTCTCTCTCTTCTCCTTCATAAGTATAATCACAACTTTATTTATTGCTCCTGATAAAGATAACGGGGGTAGGGGGGGGAGGGAGGGAAGTGTTATTTTTTAAAGGTATGGATGTCGAATCAAAGGTATCGATATTGTTTAAGGTAAGGGTAAGGATGTCTCAGAACGCCTTTTCTGCAACATGGAAAGTGAAGCCGACCGAGGCTTCGTTCATGATTAGCATGACACAATCATCATTGACATCCTTACAATCACCACTTTTTTTGCACTTCACTCCACTAGATGAAGCCTTCGCTAAGCTTGTGCAACGAAACTTTGGCGCCTTTCGCAATTATCCATTTTCACGCCATCAGGAGAGGAAAAGATCGCCCTCCCTCAGAAAAATTGAGAGCGCGGAATTTATTTAAAAAAATAGGCAAAAATGAACGATAAAATTCGGAAGAAAAGAAAGTCATAAAGAATCAAAAATACGAAAGCCAACTAGGCAGTAGAAAAAAAAAAAAACAAAAGCACCAGCTTGAAACTTTAATTTCGTCTTGAAGCCCTGATCACAGAGAACGCTCGAAGAACGGTGAGCAAAAAATTCTCCTCAAAAAGAGGCTTCACAAAATACATTGCAAGATGGCAGTGTGACCAACGCCAATGTGATTTAAAAGTCACTCATATATTTCAAGATTCTTTATCACTGCCTCTCAAATATGCTTGCTTGTGCATTTTCACATATGAAAACAATTGATAAGCAGGTGGGCAAATTGGCAAGTTTACAAACTGAAATACTCGAGCGTAAGGAGAAATATCTGCCCGTAACTCCGAAAAAACTTTCGTGAGGCAACATTCCCTATTATATTCATCAAAAATAGGCAAACTCATTGGCTCTCAACAAGCAGTGCCTAATAACAACACCTCTTTTCCATATGATACTTCCATCTATGTCAGCATGCATATGGATTGCTCAGCATGAAATCCTCTATCCATTATTATCTGAACACTCAGCCTTACTACCCTTCAGCAAAAACTATAATTTGGGATAGAGGGGACTGGGGAGGGGGAAGGGGGGGTTGGGGGATTGTTCATTTCTGCGTCTGCCACCTTTTCACATAGAATACGGTTTAGCTGCACTAGCAACTCGTGACAGTCACCCAAAACACTCTGCAATTCCTACACTCCTTTCAACAACCAAGAAATCTCTCGCATTGCCAAATTCGAGTCAACAATCCAAATAAACGAACCATTATTTTCGGGAGTAATTGTGAGTTTAGCATCACGACTAGTACGCGATTTGTCTCCATTCTTCGCCACACATTTGTAGCTGCCTTCATGCCGAGGTTGAACATTACTTATTTCGAGAGTTGATGATATCGCAAATATTGTTATCGATTCATCGATTGCTCAAATAAGAATTTCCTCACTCACTGACAGTAAAAACGTTTCAGAGTCTTCTCCCCAATAAACGTTCATAGAACAATATCAAAAAGCTACGATGTTCAACGGAAATCGGATGGTAAGCTCATAATGCAATTACCACAGCACAATGTCAATATTCTGGGTTCATAACATGGTTCAACGAGCAAATATTTAGCGCATCCCCGACGAGCGATTTCACCAATCCCTGTATCGCTTGCACGCTCATTGCTCACCCCCACTAGACGCCTAATATGGACAGCGCCAGTAATTGGTTAGCCATCGCGGCGAGATCGCTACCCCTTAACATTTGAAGCGTTCTGCGCCTCTGCATTTCTCCGGCCTTTTCACTATTCCTTCTCCACTCACATCGCCCTCTCGCATTCTCCATTTTATCCGTCATATCGCGCTATACTCACCACCCCCCTTTTGCTCTTCGCTTTGCGAGTGAGACTCAAATGAAACGCTTGTCGATGGATGAGGCCATCAAGTCATAATGATAGAGCGTACGTATTTCAGAACAATGCCAATCCATAATACCAGCTATCAACGCACAACAATACTACACATTGAACAACAAATCAGCCCGCCCCGTTCACGTCGTTCAACTCGACATACCTGATCAAAGCTGATGTTTCCGGCGACCCCAAATAGATACAGTTCATTAGGCAGCTTTCGAGAAACTCAATCCCTTTACTAAAACGAACTATTCCCACTTCTGCGAAATCATCCCATTCGCCAACTTCAGTAATTCTCCGCTCGTAACAAATGAACAATCGTAATCATATATCACGTAATGCAAAAAATAATAATAATAATAATAAATAATAAATAAATAAATAAGCATTCGTTTTCTATTGAAATCATAGAACCTACTGTCGACGAGCAGCTTATTATCATGATACCATTCGATATGCGCTGCCGGCTGGGAATCCTGCAATCAAGATCTTACTGCTATTTTCTCTTGTATGATGAACAAGGCTGAATAATTATTTCCTTAATTCCTACGAGATGCCGTCAGAATAATTTTCGTTGAAACTGGCACTCCCATCAAATAGCCCAGATTTGAGACATAATATAGTGGCCAAACAAATTCTGCAACGAATTTGCAATGCTCGATGCGAATCACACTTGAAATATTGAGCTACTCTCGATTTCTTAAAAACTTTTCTGCAGAATAATACAAACCACCCCTCCATTTATCAGGGAAGAATCTTATCGTGCATTGCTAATACAGACTGCAACAAAAGTCAGAAAATTGAAGGAAGCTTAAATGGCGAATTGGCACAATGCTAAGTGACAAAGCACAGAATGTTGAAAATTCGCTTCTTTGTAAATCAACAACAATGCATATTAACCGTTTCCGTGTATAAATATTAGTCTTCTAATAGAACACAACAAACACTGCAATTATTGTTCAGTCAGGCGTCTTCAACAGCAGTGGAAAAATACAACAACACCACTGTCCACCATTAAGCTACAACTTCAGAAAAAGTTTTAACCGTCGTTTGAACACTGCTAAAAGAATGACGACAAAGCCAATGACTAACCAAAATACAAGAGAACGCGACAGCCTGCCCTCTATAGACATCACGATCCTGCGGCTGCACCTCAAACCTAAAAAACGTCATGTTCAAGAACTGAGATCGACAAAAAAAAAAAACAAAAGAATGAAAAAAAAAAAACGAACTTTGCTTTCAGATGTCCTCGACTGCAGTGATCACAACGCCTGCCAACCCCTCAGCCCTAGCCTTGCGGAACAATTTTATAAAAAACATCAAACTGATAACATCCCCCATTCAGCAAAGCGCAGTTTCCCTAAGAAAGGCGCCGATTTTATTGCAGCACTGACTCGAAGCATATGTTGCACAGTTCAGGCGAAATGCGCGCACCATTTGCCGACGAAGCAATATGCCACATCGCCCCAGCTAACCAACTGGTCAGGTGCAAACCTCACATAGATTAATTAATACGTACCTGCTCAAAGAAGGAAATCGAATAGAAGCACGTTTCGAGAGGTAAGTCCACGTAAACTGATTCCTATCAAGCACATGAACAGCACACTGGTAAACGCCCTCATCGCCCGAAGCGGCGCTCTCAATCAACAACGATCCGCTCGGCAGTACTAATCTGAAATTGCTAGCATCAGCTTTATATGCTTCGCGACAATATCGCTAAGCAAATACACTTGACGCACTCCACTGTAGAGTGCCATAACACAGCTGAACACTTCATATGAGTTGTAAACAAGTCAACTCTGGCACCCTGATTTCCCAAAATAGGAAAGCGAATCACCATCACACAAACAAGAAAAACCACTGCCAAGACCTACAAGACGCTCTTATCAGCAATACCGCAGAAATACTGAATGTGCTAATGTGGCACATGTAATATTTGACTTGTAATACTTGCAAATGTGATGTGTTTACTTAATAATTCTAGAAAAAGTGGGTCACTGTCACTGTTACGACTGTATGACATGGCACTCTGAACTCCGGATTAACTTCGGATTGCATAAAACCAGAAAAGTTTTGTGTGCAAAGCGAACCTATGAAAGCCGCTAAAACATTTCCAATCTGTCAACTGCGCTCAACGTTTATTATTACTCTAAATTTTTGCAATGAACTTTCCCTCGTTCCCCACACTCAAAGTTCTTTTTCTCTCTTGCGCAATCTGCATGTGGTGTTATTTGTGATGCACATCACTAAAGATTTACAATAACGGCGATACAGCCTTCACCTTGAAACGCAAGCATTGCGATCATATCATGGATAGAATGGCCACCACTAGTATAGCTCTCTTAACGCCAATCGCAATAAAAAATATATATATTTCAATCTATCTTCTCTTTTTGACCTCCAAATTAACCTCTAAGAGGTACAAAGATCTACGCGTTATACTGGATACGGATGCGAAAAGCTATGCATAGCGACAATGAAATATGGACGGCAAAACTTGGCAGCAAAGTCAAACAACGGCTTCATCGATAACCCAATCTCCTTTCTCTTATTCAATTTGGTAGCAAGTTGTCGGTTTCAAGGATTCAAATAGTGAAAACAAACAAGCCGGTCTGCTACTTTTCATGTCTTCTTTTCGCCTCTTTCGAAGAAAAGATTGGTGATATCGATAACGAGATTAACGATCTTCCACTAAAAACAATGACCCAATGCCAGCGCAGCGAAGATGTTCCACATTCTTGCAACATATTCAAACACTTTCTCTCGATTGTTTTTCAGTCCGAGATACAGCTCCAAAAAAAAAACCTTCAAGCTATAAGACAGTCCACTCATCACATAGCTGTAGCAAATGTACGCTAGCCCAGCGTCTGTACTTAATTCAAATGAATCCTTCGTTCATGACACATAGCGCTCGTCAACTCTTCGTAAAAGTATGAGCGGTTCACACGACTACAACAAAAGCCCATCACCCGTACTTAGTTAATTCCTATCAGGCAGCTATCAACAGATGCAACGATTATAACTGCCGAAGTGATTTCTCATTCACGTTCATTTCAGGACTAGTTTCATCGTTACAACAAGTACCCTATACGAGGATATAGGAATTTCGCAGCTGAATGAGCGAAATTCTGTTCTCTTCCGGTGAGTGCTTTTATAAACTGACATAGAAGCGACCACTAATCACTGCGGTCCTATTTCAAGAAAATTTGCTGCCACAATCAAACGTTTCTATCGAATCAAATTTCACCATGAAACAAATGCGCCACTGGAATCGGGAATACGGGAACCTGACCTGCTTTTAGGTTTAGAGGAGCCACAACTTTTCACTAGTCATCACCACTGCTCTCGTACCAGATTCTACCGCTGTTAAATGACCACAAAATACTTCTGCAACGTCGAAAGCACATCCTTCCAGTGCTCAGCTTCATATCGCTGCAAGTACGGGTTTCAACCATCTACGGTGGAGATTTTTTCAGGCCACTATGGACTGTGGGCTAATTTGGCCAATAAGAACTTCAACGGGTGGAGTATAGAACAAAAATTACGAAACATGCGCCCATCTCTAAAACTGCTTGCCAACATTGCATTTGTTTTCCGACATTATTCCCCTGATAGTATTTTCTTCGAGTCTTAATAAAACCCATGCTTTTGCTATTGACTTCTCCTCCTTATGTAATATACTTGCTTTTACCTAACAAAAAATCGAGCAACGACATCGAACGTGAGGAAACTGCTAGAGATATCTGANCCCCCCCCCCCCCCCCCTTCCCTTCTCCTTTTCCCAATTATGATTCCGAATAAGCGGTTACTTGATCAGGCAAGTGTTGCATTAATACATTAAAAGCCGTTTTCCCATAACAATGTACCGTTACGCAAATTGATGTAATGTAAACAATTGAACGGTGTGTTCAGCGACATCGCTCGCTTATTTCTAATGATGGGTCATTGAGGAGCCCACCCAATATGCTATATGCGCACTGCACCTATACCCAATTTGCCTGACGGGGGCCCAGAGGATAAGACGAGTGGCGCCTAGTCGCCCTTCTACGCTATAAGTGGTTCACTCGTTTATAAAGCGCATAACCCAGCACTGCCTCGTTAACACGTTTAAATAAGTGCTTTTCGAAGCCATTTCGGGCGAACATTCATAAATGAAGTGATAAATGAAGTGAGCGACGATTTCGCATCACAAAACACTCAAAACTATACGCTACCTTTTGTCCTTTGTGTAACAATTCATACATAATTCTACTCAACGAAGTCCACTTCAGCGTTGCAAGAAATGAAAAAGCCTTCAAAAGTAGCATAATTAAATTTAATTGCTAGTATTCTCTCCGCATCACTCAAAGAAGATGTGATGAGCGTCATACGTGCATCACATCTTCTTTCGTTTTTGTTTGCTCAAAGGTTAGAACAGCCAATCGGCGTTGATTAATACGCTGTTCTGGCAACAGGAAACACTACAACAATAACAACAGAATTTGAAGACTTCGTTTTTAGAAAAAGACGAATTTTTCAGCAATGATCCTCAAGCCCTCGCGCAGACATACAATCGAGCCCTAGAAAAACATGAAATCGGTAGACAAAACGCACTATTTCGTACAAATCTATGCCTTTCCCCAAACGTCGCTCTTGTTTAGATAAGGTCGCCACTGACGCCTTGAAAATGTCACACTCAACATATTCATAGCTAATACCTGTAAGCCTGACAGCCCGACAGCAACTCCGAAAGCCGAAGTCATACAGATCCAGAAAAGCTGATCACACCTCAAATCAAAAAGAAAAAAAAGGTGGAAATATCGCTTTTCAAGGCTTCAAACCAAATTCTTTGCTCATTATACAATATTAAACGGTACATTCACACCACATGCACGTAAAGTGCTTTCCTTTATAGCAATGCATAGGGGGCGCTAAGTCACTAAGACAAAAAAAAATAGCAGCAAAAAACAATAAAGACGACCACATGACAGAGCGGAGATAATATTCTGGTGGAAATCCGATTGCTATTGTCTGTCGAAAAGAAAATAAAGCACAAGTGGCAGAAACGCCATCGATATGTATTCATAGTTGCCCACGACAAACTTCTAGCAATGATTTCTTTGTATCCTCGAAAAGCATGTTACAATTATAAGGCAGGTCGAGGTGATCCCTCTCCTATTGGTATCGAAATCGACTCATGCCCCTATTCTTATCGATAGAAAATGAACGACACTGCTGTGAATGCACATCATCTACCGCAACGCCTCAATCAACAATTCCAGTTCAAACGTTTCATATTTGAATTCACGTTTTGNTCTCCCCCCCCCCCCCCCCCCCCCCTTTCGCTTCCCTCCCCTCCCAACTAAGAGACCATACGGCACACATCTTTTCGCAATATGCACTATTCGAATTTTCATCCACAAGAGATAGCACTCGCAAACAAATATCCAAAACTGGAACTTGAAAGCGAAAGCGGAAGCCCAAAACTAGGAAAGGTGATCACCCATCGGCACAAGTCCATGAAAACCTCCTTCCTCCGAAATCTTCGACCACTAGTCCCTTTTTGATTCTAGCTTGATTCACCTGAACATTAGCAAAACTATTCGTCTGCACAAATTGTGTTCTCGTCGGAAAGTAAAAGCGTCAGAGAAGATTAGAATTTATTCAGTTATGTAACTGCATAAATGAAGTGCAATCTCAGCAATGCTCAACAATAGTATACGCCAACAATAGGTTGCTGATAAATTACACTGATTTCTGATAATATGAAGTGTCATATAACTCGTCATTTGAACAACGAGTATCGAGTATATGACGGCACGCCCAAACAACTCTGCCACAACATCCTTCACTAACCAAACAATAAAAATCTTATAATGGCCATTAAAAGCATGCCACTTAGTTACCTCATTCATACGTTTATATACCATCTATGAGTACAACTAGTCAACATTTCTGTCATGTCTGTGCGCATTCCACAACTGCTAACATATGCTAATATTTGGAAAGCCTACGACAACGTACTGCGAGCTTATCGCTTTTTACCCTTATGAAAAAAAAAGATGAGATGCAGCCTTTGCAGCATACAGGAAATCCACGCCAAGCTCTCTTGTCGTCTACAGCTGTTTCTCCTCATGGCGCTAGTAACATCATTACTGGAAAACTCATAAATATCGTTATGTCTCCATGCAATGGTCTATTTTCCTAGCTATATAGACCTACAAACCAAATGTCCCAAAGAAACCTTTCTGTCCTTATCCTGTCAATATCAAAGCCGTTTCTCAAAGTTTGAAACAAAAGAAGCGGGACTTTACAGCTAGGCTTATCTGTAAAGACATTTTCGACTATGCACGGATCGTGTGCTACTTATTACCAGCTGTAGTCACGGCTACTACCGTTACAAGTGCAACTCTAGCACACATTACTGCTATATTTGGTTATAGGTGTTTATCACTCACAATCCAATACTTCAATTTACGCAAAAAGTAAATACACCTGGTGTCGTTATTACTGCTGTTAACAGCACTACCATTGCCTATTACTCTAAGAAATATTGCTAAACTAAAGCATTCCTTACTAGCACATCTATACTATTCGTCAGTAGTAGTACCACTCATTGTACCCCACCATCATTCAAATTATTCACTGCCAAATACTTAAAAATTACTAGCCCTACAATATTGAGGAATGCAATACTAACGGCAAATGAATGAACTACTTCATCTCTTTATTCTACTGTTGGGTATCAGAGTGATAGGAGGATAAAAGTCAAGAAGGGTAGTGCCATAGCACTGATGTCAAACGTTTCACAAAGGCGTACGATAGAACCCTAATGGAGAAATTCCCGACTCCCTTTTCCCATTCCCCCCCCCCCCTCAGGGCAAGCTTATTTCCAATCATATCTAGCTTTAATCTGTGTCTTAAAACATCAAGGCTACTAACTTTAGACATATCTCCGAACAATCATCTAAATCTGCCTAAAGAATAATTCTGCGTTTCACTCGCCTATTAAAAAGCGTTTTCTTTTCTCCCTGATCAAATGTACTTGTCTTGTGACTTTACCACCTCTACGGCCAAGCAAAACGGGTAGCGGAGATGATAACACAATGAGATAGATAACAATGCAACAATGATGCTTTTTTACATTTCACGCTCACTTAGCATCAAAAGAAATATTAGTTGGTAAGCAATAATAGTAAACGCGATAGCAGACCTGTTGTGTTATCCCCGAAGTCTATTCCTATCATTATCTTAACCCAGTCAGTAAAACGCATACTTGCTAGATACGCACATAACTCAACAGTTTAATCAGAATTTTTTGAAGCTACCTAGCTACCTAGTCCTGCTCAAGCTATGAGTAATCAACCTGAATCAAGGCTTCAGTATATTCGCAGTTCACATCTCTGATGAAACCAACAAGAAAAGACTCTCTCTTCTCCTCTTGCCGTTTGACTCCTTAACGCATAAAAATGCTGCCCCATTTTGCCATTTCCCCGCTGCTAGACTCAAGTCAGCGCGATGTGTGTAGCAGATACGAGCCATTCGAGTCAGTTGCTCTCAATGAGCACTGGTCCTGCAGAGTGCTGAATAGAAAAGCGAAGCAAATCGAAGGCATAAATCATCAATGGCTCATCCTAAAACACTCTACTATCTCTTCATAAATCTGCACACCACCCTGCTACTATTTGGTGTGTTAAAATATTCTAATGCAGAAGATACAGCAACAAATATTTTTTTAGAACTTGTTCTTGCAACAATGATCGCAATATGCATACAACAACAAATGTACTCCTTAATTTCATCGACTACTTCACACCTTCAACCATTTGCAACTTTAAATACATCTCAATCATCCCACCCACCTTCCTGATCATTTCATCAACGTTCCATCTTCAGAGGAAATGAACTATATGCGTAAAAAATGAAGTGTTGAAAATGATGTATAATTTAGGAAACAGTATACAATTCTCTCCAGCTACACTGAATATAATTCTGCCTTCTGCCTAGCTCTGTTTGCAAATTCCGGCGATCATCACTGACACAACCTCATTGAATAATTCAAATCATTGATGAACAAAGAAATATCTTGCAACGATCTCATATCAACAATCGCCATGATATCTCTTCCTATTTCAGTCACCATTCCTCTTACTAATATCCTCTTTTTTCTTAATGCTAACGAACATTCAACCATAGATAATAATCGCTTCATCATAGACCTACTCCATAAATGCACAACCCACATCAGTGTTCAACAAACTGCTATATGAATACGGCAATGAGTTCAGTTCGGCCAAATTATCTAAGAAATCACCAAACACACGACACTGTCTCAACAAGCAACCAGCCGACTTTTCAACAACACTCTTCTACATATGCGTTGTTAATTCCAATCTCCTCACCAATCACATGATACATATTTCACAAGCAGTGCGCGACTAACTAGTTCAATTTCCGATTACAATTGCAAAGGATTTCTAAAATGGATTGCTGCATATCTGAATGAGGTCTGGATGAACGGGCATCAAAGTCGGAGTCGCTCCAAATACACGAGATACTACCGACATCACTGAACGATAAGCAGCGTGCCAATGAAACAATAACGCTAATGACTGAAACTTACACTCTGCCCGCTGGCCTGAGAGAGCTGAGCGGTGTACCGTCCCGTCGCCATTCTACACGCACACTGCGGATTTTGTTTGAAGAAGCGATTGTATGCCGACAATTCAATTGCACCCTACCTTCGTTGGCCACCTTACTTACCGGCTCTTCCACGAAACGGAATCCCAAGAAGCGAGAATCTGAAAGCATTTTAGCAATCAATAATTCTTATAAGATTTGCAAAAAAATCCGAAGACAATGGATCACCGGAAAATTGAAAAATATTTTAATATCTTGAAACGCTGAAAGAGCTGAACTTCTATATATAACCGCAAAAAAAACCCCGAAAATAATCAGAAGTTCTTTTATTTACTTATGCTCCTCGAACTACAATGCACTCAAAACTAGTAACGCAGGTGAAACAGAACAATAGACGATATAAATTTTGTATTGAATGGTGCTATTCGGTCAGTTTTTCCACCACTGCATCGGAAATGGCTATATTTATAATTTTTCACAACGCCTAAAACGAGAAAAAAAACAACGACAGATCGATTAGTGCCAACAGATCGATTAGCGCAAAATAACATGTTGTGCTAAGAATTCGGCGCAAAACGATCCACTAAAGCAATCAGCTTTATTGAGCTCTTCAATGCACACTTACTAGGACATTTAAATAGGGCTGACGCCAAGCAACCACCCTGTCTAGCTCGAAATATAATCAACACAGCATTCACTCATTTAAACAATCCTCTTCGTAAAGCCAGAAAACATCGCAGCATATTTATTTCCGCCATAAACATATGTAAACAATGCGCAATGACTTAACGCCCGCATTCGTGTCCATTTGTGCACAACGTCCTCCTCCCTCCCTCCCTCCCTCATCCTCCCCCCTCCCCCACCCCCTCTCTATCCTTCAATTTTCTACTAAAATCGCGTCATGTAAACTTTCCCCAACTGAAACTTAACAATCTCTTGCCTCTGCTTTGTAATGGGCAATTTTTGCTCTTTCACGAATCATGCTACAGCTGAATGCGTTGCTTATGAACGATAATCCGTAATCAGATTACACTCAAGACGATCATATTCTGAGATAAGGAGCAATCGTTGAGAATGAAGCATATTTCAGCGAGTCGTTTACTCAAAATTTTTGCGCATTTTCTCTCATGATCGACGAGAAACTGAATAATTATGGACAACTAGAGGACAAAAGAAGAAAATATGAGGTAGCATTTCCTCAAAACGTTAATGATCCAGCGGTGCCTGGCAGTGATTAAGCACTGCTCTATAGCATCTGTCATTCAGAACATGCGCACCTACTTTATGGTGTAACACAACAAACAACATCAATCATCAACGATTCTGCATTCATCATCAAAATCATTTCTGCAGCGGACTGAACACAACACGAAATTTCGTTGTTTCCAAAGAAATAAACAACAAGCAGCTAGAACAAAAAGACGAAAGTGTTCAATGTAAAAACAACGAATATTTCGTAGCTAAAGGTCATAAAATAATTGCTAATGCATCACTGCCTTATTTTACAACTTCGAACATAACATCGCTCAGCTTCCTTGCGATGAAAGGTTATACTCTTTTGCGGTAGCTCAGTGGTAGAACCTTCACTTGTTAAGTGAAGAGACTTTGGCTCGATTCCCGGCTGGTTTCCCAACGGATCGCCAGAAGGCTGACCACCAGGCGTTCCAGACGTCTGGTCACGACAGCCATGTATGGTTATCAGCCGCATCGATACGGGAATCAATGAAACTACAGCTGTCTTAGTATCTTTATAAGAAGTATCGAAGAAATGTTTTTCACGCCTTTGCACTAAAATACGATCTAGGATGGGGTCATATGATAATCTCTGTGATGCGTTGTCTGTTGAAGATTCGGATTACGGAGAAAACTTTAACCGATTGAAAACGCCTTGGAACTTTTTCCTGGAGAAAATCAATTTGTTCCACTTGAAGTTTGGCAGGCTCGATCATTACTGGAAACTCCTCTACTCGCTCATAAAAGAAGGAAATTTGGAGTGCGGGAGGGCGGGGGGACGGGGCTGATATAACGTACACCTTACCTCTCAATACAACATCTGCACTTACCTTAAGTTCGAATACCTATTTACGAGCTCTACATAAGCAAAAATCTATAACGGTGGTAGGCAGAAAAATGAAAAGATGCAATGATAGAAAAGATGCACTCTTCAAAAAAAAACTTTACATGCATCCCCCACAGCTCTCGATGAGAACAATGCAGATTTGGCGATCCCTCAAATCCCAATAACTCAGTTCACCTAGCTACATCAGTACATAAAGCATAACAGAGTCATGCGCCAAATATATGAATATTTTTCACAGCACATTCGTTTACACAATCTTGAATAACTCTCCAGATTTATTCTTCAGTTCGGATACGAAGTGCATACTTCATGATTCCACAACCTTATACACCACAAGATAGAGAACGAAGGACTTGTTCGCAATATACAGTTCGATACTAACCCACTCCTCCTATTCCCACATATAGAATCTACCTGAAACTGGTGCAGAAACATTTGTCAACTCCCTCAGCGTTTCTAATTTCATTTCATTTCCTCTACCAAAGATGTTCACTTGGAAAATCTATTGAACTCTTCGAGTTGCTCAGCGTTTCCTAGAAGGTGAACAGTTGTTTCGTGCCCACCCCCTAGTCACAATGCGTTGAGTTAGTCGCAAAGCGCATGGCGTTTCAACCCATCAAACAACAAACAATGCACCCACCTCAGTTCAACCGTTTAACAACTTAAAACACACCCACATCACTATCGATGAGTGAATGCATCACGCTCAGCAAAACTCGCTTGCACATTAGAAATTATGGCAATGCAATCTCGCAACAAAACCTCGTTCAACAATTCCAAACCAGACATTACCACATTAAAAGCTTTCAGCAATCACCAAGTTCCCAAACTAGACCACCGATCGATACCACCCCCCCCCTCCTCCCCGCTTGACTTTACACTTACAGGTATAGACAACCTGTCGGATGTTTGTGTTAATATAAGAAAACAAACTCGGAACTACTAGTCTGTGACATATGTAGCAGATATTTGCAGCTGAGGAAAAAAATAGGCAGATTGCTTGCATAATGCGTTGTCAAAGTTGTGTCGCGAACAACAAGGAGAAAGAAAAAGGAAATAAAGCTAAGCAAGCTAAAAGCCAAAATCGTTCATGAGATGCATGCAAATTTTATGAGATGCTCGCTGCCTTAATCACATGTCAAATGCACTGCACAACGGCTGCTTGGTGCCGCCTTAACGTACTGTCGCATCAAGCATGCAAAACAATTCCTATACGGCTTGTGAAGCATGCCAAAGAAAATATGCTTGCTTAGCAATGCTAGCTTCAACCTACTACCTATGTCAACAAACCAGTCTTAATAACGATACAACCTCATCTATCATTTTGATGCTACAAGAATTTTTGCGCTTCACTAAAATCAACAGTGGAGCACATCTATGCGCCTTCAGAATACCCAATCTCAAAGCCTTCTGAATGCAACAGCCTTAAACCAGATAAATGCCCTATCTGGATGCATTCGACACGTAACGATCTCAAGCGAAATAGCACAACATCCACCTTTTCGGAGACCTATTACACAATAGTAAGTACAAACTGCAAACCAAGAATATGTGAAACAGCTTGAAGCACAAAAAATTTTGGAAAAAGATATACAACGGTTGCGATACGTTTAAATCTGATCCCTCGACAACTGCAATTATTCCACTTTTCAAAGATCCGACAAAACAACCATATGAAAAGCCCTTTAAATATTTCAAGGAGAGATGAAGCACGAGCGGGCACATTATGCTATGCGCAAACCAGGTCGCCAGATGGTCACTCTCATATGCGCATATCGCTCTCAACAACCGGCAATGTTGTCCATCAAATCTAGTCCAACGCTAGTCACACCATGAACTGTATCGATGGAACACGATTGCAAAGTATGCTTCCTTCCCGCTGGACAACGGGGAAGAAGCTAACGAGCATTGAATCGGTGCACCTTCATTAACATTGCACATATACATTAACTTACTAATATCGCCTTGCTTGTCAGTGTCGATATCACCAAGATTTCAAGCTGTCTTCTTGATGACTTCAGAATCGACATAAAACACAATAGAGCCTCAACTGCTTCACCACTGGGAAATAGCAAATCGGCAATTGAAACAACGACACCTACCATGCTGTGTAGATCGCCTTCGATGAAATCGCCGATAAACTTGTGAAGAGTCGTCGAAATACTTGTGAGTATGAGGTGATAGGCTTGCATCGGCAAAATGTAATGCCATCACCACACAAAGCAAACAAAGCCCCCGCATAAATGCTGAAAATCGACACGTTTAGCGACACATAAAACTAACCCATTAGCTGAGTGCACAGAACTCAGCAATATGAGCGCAACAACTGCACATCTCCCTTCTATAGCCGATTTTTTGAAGTTCATCTCATCGATAATACAAACACTAACGATGCCACTAGCAACAAACAATGATGGCTATAGAAAGCAAATAATAGTACGCATCGTATCGCTGTACCGCTTGAATTAAATGTCAGCCGAGATAGTTCGCTGTTTTCAATGTATTGAAGGTTTTGATGCGAAATAGAGGCAAACAATTGCCTATTGTTCAGTGATGAGGAAATAATTAAATAAATAAATAAATAAATAAATAAATACAATTAAAATAAGAATAAAAAAACGCATCAAGCGTGTAATATCATCCTCATAGAACAGAGTTCAAGTAGAAAAAATACTTGACTGCGATTAAACATAAGGCCAGAAAATAAATAGGATATGCGCGGTCACAGACGGCAAATAGCCTGATACTAAGAGAAACCACTTTTTTTAATACTTAGAATACAAATACAGGACTGCAACTGTGTCAGTGAAACAAGCAAAGAATAGGAGTTCATTCAAAACATAGTTAAGAATTGATCGAATTCGCCTTCTCTATGGCGCATCCTCGAAAGGGGACCTCAGAAGCTCGATCTCAGAATGAAGTCAGTTCCAATTATGCGGAGCCTTAAAAACTTCAACCCAACGAAAACTGATTCTGAAACGGCGACCTCAGAAGACTGACTGCTTGTGAAACAGTCAGCTCATGAAGCTGGTCTTCAAGCAATCACCTCATGGGCAAGATCATCTAGAATGCTCGACAATATTTGTACGGTGGAGTGCTCTCAAATACCTCTTAGAGAAGCCGAAAGTGTTTCAAAATTGAGTGGTCAAAGGTGACATCGACATAATTCGTACTAACGACCAATACTCAGATAGAAATGAGATGAAACTTAATTTATTCGTTATCTCGGAAGAATAAAAACGTGACGAATAATGATGAGAGATAGATGAGGTAATCAAGGAGGCGGCTTCGAAGGGTAATTAGTGAAAAGAATGAAGAGTGCAACCTGTTCCCCAGCTTTTCAGCAAATATTTCAGTCGTATCGTTGAACAGGTTTTTGATTTCATGCAACAGACAAACAGATGAGGAGAAGTAATGCAAATGCGAATTACCAATAATTTTTTAATGGATGAATCAGAATTTGTGGGCACATAAGACCAACTGAACAAGATGTCAAACCAACGGCTGTAAATTGTCATATCTTCGAGCATCGTATTATCGAGTGCTAGAAAATGGGAGTGGATGCTTCTCCAAAAAGCTTCGCGATTTAGCCAGACAAAAAGTGCCTCTCGAATGGCATTAGAACGAGCTCGATTAAACCACAGTATAAATGGATTTCAGCAATAAATGAAGTTAGTCCCTTAATTCCCAAATGTCGCCTCGACCATAGAAAGATGAGAATGAAGTGAATTCAGCGGCGAACACTGCTGAAGTACTTGTATTACTCAATTAAACAAGTGCGTGGAATGCCATTTTCTGGGAATTTGCCTCTGGGAACTTCGATAATGTAAGCCATCATTCTTGTTCAACGTTCACAACGTTATACAATCGAACAAGGTTATACGACTATACCTATTTCTTGCATTTCGCATCTAAACTCATATCAGCCCACTTCCCTTCCTCTCTCCTTTCCTTAAAAGACCCATTCCCCGATAGTCTACCTTCAATAAAAGCATTGCAGATTATCATAGAAGTAGAGATGAAAGAATTATCCGAATGGACCGTAAAAGCGGCATCAAGCTTGAAAAAAGAATAGGTGGAGATTATATAAGCAAAACCGCGCATATTTTACGCAGCAAAGAAAAACAAATAAACAGCTTGGGTGGAGATTATAAGCAAAATTACGCAGCAAATGGAAAAGCTTGTTTACCAAGTAAAACAATCTTTAGCTTATTGCAAATAAACAGGTAAATCCCCTAAGGAGCAAAATTACATCCGACATCTTCACCAACGACATCGACAGGTGAAATGAACTGCATGCGGAGACCCATTAGAAGACAGCGCACCCGTTTAATTCACCTCTTAAGATGCGTTTCCAAATAAACGGTAAACAAGAAAGAAGCAGCGAAGGCAAAGAGACTGAATATAACTCTTAAGTTCAGCTTAATTCGTTAGCGCCCCTTCGTTTATGTTTTAGGTAATTTCTCACCATCGATTTCTAACTTTTAAAGAAAATGCCTAAGTGCGCTTCCTATTCCGATTAGAAGCGACAACGAGGCGATTAGACAAACACTCAGTCAGCTATGCATTTTCTCTGCGGCAGAAAAGCCCACGTGAGTTGCGAGGAATTACGAAATTCGCAATTTCTAGCTTGCTCTGAATCAACTTTCGCCTCTCTTATCATGAATCGAATTTAAAGATATATTACGTCAAAATCACGAACAAAGGCAGCAACGAAAAGCTACCGATCAGTAAGAATAAACAACCATGTTGAAAAGCAAAGCAATAATAGGAATTAGAAGCGCAACTCAATGACAAGACATTCGAAGGCTAAAGACAAATGAAAATTTCTTAGAAACCAAATAACGTGAATTTATATGAAAGCATTATACAGATGTTTTGAAGATGTACGAGAAACACAGAACGTAGGATACCGATAAACGAGGCATGACCGTTTAAAAGAGTGCCACAATGTGCTTTTCGATACGTCGAAAAGATTAGAAGCTAGACGCCGGCAACCGCCTGGAAAATAGTCAAACAAGCTTATTCATCTAATGTGGAAGGAAAGAAAAAAATGCTCTAAGAATGCATACCTTTTTTTAACATGTTGAATAAACCATAAGGCACGAAAAATAAAGCTTCAGCAACCATATACGACACCTCAGATCAGGTGGGAACTTGGCGAGCGGCGACTCTCCTTGCTACACATCGCCGCCCTGCAAAGAAGCACCTGAAATGCAAGCAAACAATCACCTCAACGGCGCTTATGAAATTCGTCGCCCTCCCTCACAACATATTTATTCACATAAACAGTTCGTGAGCAAATGTAAGCACATAGTATAACCCCAAGCTTGCTAAAAAAAGAAATTAAAAAAAGCAGAACTGTTGAAATGCTAACAAGTCCTGAACTGATAGCCACACATCGGATACACCTGTGGGAGGTGCAACATTCGAATTTATCATGGTTCTCGAACAAAGACACCCATTTGAAAAACTTGTAGGAACAAACTGCAATTCGTCAACTCGTCGTCACCTTCCTAAGCAGCGTCAAACAGTTCGCGATGTACTTTAGATCGTTCACTAACGCACAGTTACTACTCTGTAAGGTATCCACTAGTATCATACCACCCATCATTGTCCATTCCGTCCATCACATTGAGTCAATCTGCAATCCCCTCACTTCTTTTCTCTTCACTATCCCTCACTCGTAGCTCTAAATCGATTACGACGTGAGTAGCCGTTGTCTCATACCGTCTATCACAAGCACCACACTCTTTCAAAGAAACGCAAGTAAAAATCAAGCAAATCCACACCTTCGATCACTGCATTCTTGAATTTAGGCAAAAAAAGCCGTCGCATGATACGTGAAAAACGACGAACAACAACTTAGTTAAGCTTTTCATTCTTGCTTGCTTTCCCTATCTCGTGAATATAAATATTTGTATGAATAAATCTTTAAAAAATACCTAAAAAACCAAAACAAACGTGAATAGAACACCACATTGTAAGCATTAGAAATGCTTAAAACACCATTTAAAAAATAGCAGCGTAAATAAAACTCCATATCTAAACAAACAACAGGTTTCTGCCTAATTTATTATATTCCATTAAGATAATAGCAGGGCACTATATATACCTTTAGTAAGTTAAACGCCAACAACTCTTGCACAAACTTGAAGTGTTGTGCATTTGTATCATATGCAATAGCAGCTATACTTAATATGTGCTAGCTGATGGCACAATCATAGGCTTGTATCCTTTGCAAAATGACTCGATATGATCTTGAAAATGCATGAATAATTCATCATTCCGTATCAAAGGAAGAAATAAAATCAAGACAACGATGAAAAACTACCGTAAATTCTGTTCATTTATTTTTTAATTAATTTATTTTATAAGCGCTGAATTTTTCTTACATTAACTACTGAGATGAGAGCTGTCGATCCAAACAAAAACAATCACTTCTTCACTCAAGCATCTAGAGTGATGAATCGTGTAAATTTCGATCGAATACCTTCCTTCTTTTCAGTGATAATTTTGCGTGCAAGTATTGAATGCTTGTCGATTGCGCAAGTTGCAACAACGTCGAAGGCTTCGATTTTTTGTGGAATGCCGAAATATTGGCAGTGATAGTATCGGTTTTACGATGTGACATCTTTGCAGCATCTACGCTCACTCACTTGTTTGGTGAGAAAATTTTTGGTAACAAAACTTCACAAATCAAATTACAAAGCAGCTATGGATAGCACTGCCTGAGGAGACATGAGCCATGGGTAGTTCCACTTGGCTTATGAGCAATTACTTGCGTCTTATCCACAAACAAATGCGCCATCTATGAGTTGAGTTGAAAGCAAATTCGCCGGCGGATATGTCAATACTACACGTATTCATGATGGGTGCCACAATTTAGGGGAACATCGTTTATTTCAAACGATTCCACGTTTATAGACGTGAGCAAAGGATAAAACAGCACATGACCTACAAGATCTTCACAACGTCTTTTATGAAGTTTGTCTAAAGATTACATCATAGGCGACATCGGCAAACTTCGAAAACATTTCTAAGATGAAACATGAGCAACTTATCGCAAATGAATCAATGAATCTTTATTTACAATAAAGAAAGCATGGAAT
Organism: Toxascaris leonina; assembly: GCA_022844705.1. Lineage (NCBI taxonomy): Eukaryota > Metazoa > Nematoda > Chromadorea > Rhabditida > Ascarididae > Toxascaris > Toxascaris leonina. The sequence continues at coordinate 18,447 of JAARMF010000625.1, read as the reverse complement.
ACATCCAGTAAAAAAAATATCTATACAAGAGAATCACTATACATTCGTGTGTATAAAAGCTGCAAATAGCCATGCGTTTAAGAACCCACGAGATCGATCAAAGCTAAAACAAAATGCATATCAACAAAAGATTGCAGCACTATTCAAATAAAGTAGATTAGGTGCTTATCACTGTTCTCCGATGGGACCGATGATCTGAAGTTTTTAATAGACGATGCAAGGGTTGGCTGGAGATCAAGCTTACCTGCGATACCAATTGAACTTAAAAATTTCACAGCATTTCTCTTGACTATCGACCACTCGCTTGAGTATCATGCGAACCTAGTTAAATGCATTTCAAAATTATCTGCACGAAGTCGAGTCCCCTGCTAAAAAAAGTTTATTTCTGCAAGCATTGACTCGAAAATATTGTGGGGAAAAATTGCGCTATTTGGGAAAAATCGGTGTTTCTGCCATACCTGAAAGGTGAAGCAATTATAAAAAGTGCGGCTTCTCGATGCTACCTCGTGTTATGGACAAATCTACGAAATTACGAATGCCTCAGCTATTCCCATCCGAAAGCTGAAAATATTAAAGATATTGCTGATGAGGATGGATGATTGGTGGAAAGGACGCATAGTTGTGGAAGGGTATAAAGACATTCGCAAATTCAGAAGGTGGACACGCATGAAGACATAATACACGAATTGAAACACATAGCTAGCAAAAAACCTCCGGTACTCAAAATTCCTCGCAATAGTTGGCTACCAATCGAATACAGCTCCTTCCTCTCGCAAGTAGGAAATACCGGGTGAAAAAAGTAAAATCAATTTCACTCAGGTGGTCAATCGGTCACTAGCTCCGACCTTGATAGGTGATGGATCTCAACATCTGCACTACCTAGTGGAACTAATAGGTGGAAGCTATCGTTCGCCACCCGTAACGTCGACAATGAAAAGTTGCTTGGAAAAGCGCTTAAAGCTTGTAAGCATTAGCTTCGCTTTCGTGAAACAATCTAGACCCCTCACACTAAATTACTCCCTTCCCCCTTCCCCCACCCCCATTCCTATTAAAGAATAACAGAATCGACCAAGCGACGAGTACAAGCCCCAAACATGCGCACAGCCCAAAATCGAGTGCACAAGATGCGCCCATCGTGTTATCCCGTTGGGCGTGGCATTGAAACATGTGGTCGACAAATACGATGCGATCGTACTATGGGTGACGAGAGAGAGACAGACAACGAGAGAGAGAGGAGGGGAGGAGGGCGGCATTAGCGAGCGAAAGCGTCATTCGTAGTGATCCTCCGTCGCGTAAGCGCGAAATTTGAATTAAAAGTCATCTATTACAGCGTTCAATCATAAATCGCTTCAAAGGAAAGAGAAATGCAATTGTGTAGGGGTGAGAATCTCTTCATGCAAATATGAGAGTGAATTCGGCTACTTTAATTTGTTGATTTCGGCGACCGACTTCACTTTATCGATAGTACGCAGTTCGATGACCTCTATCATAAGCGGCATTAACGATTACAGAAGGTATGAGAGGAAATTCGGAGTATATTTCGGAAATTAGGAGTATATTTCGGAAATTCGGAGTACAGTAATACTCGGATATATTTACTTAACAACAAACAACAAGAACAACGCACATTGGCATTCGCTCAAAACGGGAAAGCAAATTATTATTTTTTTTTAAATAAGCAGAGATTATGAGAAAGAGAGTAAGTGCGGGAATGTATACATGAATATTTTTTATTTTATTTATCTATGTATTTCGTCATCACTTGACAATAGGCAATTGTTTGCCTTTATGTCGCATCAAAACCTTCAATTCAACGATCACGTTGGCTATTCAAGTTGAGCAGTTGAGTCGCACGGTATCTCATCGATCTCTGTCCCATATTAGTTTTGTGAATTCTACACATATAGTTCTTTCTTCTAGTGTGAGCATGAGTTGCTGCAGTGATTAAGCTGTTATGGAACGAGCTTGACTTTGCGTCCTTCATCTGCTTTACCAGTTTCTGAAACTCAATATTTACAAGGTGATTGATTTCACGCCAATAGTGTTTTGCCTTGAGGTCCTCAATTTCCTCGTATTTTTTCCTCTGGTGGATTATTTGAATACCATGATTTAGTACTCGTTGACTAATTAATAGGTATTTTTTATGCGCAGTCATTGTCAGTGAGATGAATAGCCTTATTCTTGATAACACCAAGCTGTCGAAGAGCATTGTGGCTTGTACCTCAGATAGAAGTGGTCGGATAGCCCGCAGGTGGTAGAGGCTAGTGGAACACTGCTTTGATACAGCGTTAAAGTGCTTTCGATAAGTCAACTGTTGGTCAAGGAAAAGACCAAGGTTTCTTGTACCATCTTCTACCTTTATCCTTTTATCTCCAATAACTAATTCCATATCTGGATTAATCTTTGTCATTCGATGGGATGAGCAATACCTCCTAACCACTGTTTTCGAAGAGTTAATTTTCATGTACATCATTTCCAAGTGCTTCCCGATTTTAGCAAAGTCTGAGGCCATATAATCCATCACTTTCTCTTCGTGTGAAGCTCGTTCCTGATATAGCAGTTGCACATCGTCCGCGAAGGGAACTAATTTCGCTTGTGTTTATACGCTAATGAGCGACGCCAAGAAGAAGGAGAACAGGAGGGGTGATGAAACAGGCCTCTGGGTGGAAACATCTGAGGGTACGACATGAAGCAGATCATGCTGATGTGACGAGAGCATTGAACGATCAAAAACGGTCCGTAAAGTGAAACACACTATCAAAAACTATTGGGAAATTTTACTCCAGTGGTATTACTACTAGTAATCACTAGTGCATAGAAAGGAAGCAATTAAAGGCCACAACGCCTCTTTAATTTCTTCAATATTCTTGCTCGAAGTTGGTAAAAATATTTTCTATTGATGGTCATTTTGCTGTGCTCGCTTATATGATTTTCAGCATATCTATTGTCGAAGCATACCTGAGTCGCCGTCTTTTCAACTGAATAATTACGTGAATTTGAAGTTTGATAAAAGAGCAAGTTTTGCTTCGATATTTACGATAGCCTATACCCCTCATATGCCGTTAAACAATCATAAAATGCAGTCGGACTACGTATTTAGTAACTGTTGAGAAGGAAAGGCGTACCTGTGAGAACTTTTAAGACACCAGATCGCTGTAATATCAACGGTGTTTTAGAAGACATGTAGCAAGAGTTTACAAAGCTAGTTCGAGGTTTCGTCACAAGTGCGGAGCCTATATACACTACGATTTGTGCAAAAATTTATTGTTTAATATCGAACCTATTACCTTATAAACTGACAGGTGCTGCATTTCTAAGAACAGTCCAAAAGGTTGAAGTGTTCCGCTAGAGTTCTCGAGTTTCTTCAGGTATCTTCATAGCTGATAACGGAATAGCTCAAGCCATTTACCATAATTATGAAAGGTTTGACAATATCGATATTCATATACGGATCTTTGTCCAAGCATTCAAACAAGCTTTTGTCGAAGCATTCTCCAACTCCTCAAGGAATACTAAAGGTCTTTTCGAGAATGTGTTCTTCCCTCTCTCTACCCTTGGCTACGACATTTAAGGAATCACACCTGATTGGTGCACTTACAGTTATTGGAAGACCACCAACGTTTTGTCCCGTCTTCAAGAGAGGTATCAGAGAATCGATTGAACACTATGAACATCTGTTTCGGATGTTTGTAGTTTGTCGGGTTCTCGAGATAGTGTTAACTTCTATAAGCTCAACACTACGCTTACTGTTCGAGATAGTGTCAGACTCTATTTTGAGGGCAATCTTCACAGATAATTTCGCTGAAAATGGTATTCAACGGCGATTACTGACGGAAGTATTTTCATAACCTTGCACAGTTATTTCAAATATTCACTAGAGGTCACATCGAAACCCTCTACTTTCTAAACCGTATATCAATAAAGTTGTAAGCAAATAATTCTATCGAAATTACTTCAGTCGTCTTCGCGCAAGATTGTTGTTGCTTAATCAAAAATCGTCAGCTGCCCGTTGCGCAAAACCGAATCATTGATGCACCACTCATCAAAGGAAGGGGCGATCGCCAAGAAGAAAGGTTTCCAATCAGTGTTAGAGTGCTCAACGAAAGTTTTGCTTCCGTCCGACGCCGATGTTTCTCAACGTTTACGTTTCGATTTCAAAGCCGGACACAGGCATGGTCGCTATTGGAAAGATTTTAACTGTATAAATAATCCAGAATTATGCAACGATCTGAATGCAACGATCCAGAATTAAGTCGTCTATGAGATGCGTTTCAATAAATCTCTCCACATGTAACCGCAATGACATGGTTAGACCGCTACTGAATAAGAATTTGCTGAACAGATTTATTCGCATAATCACGCTACTTGCACCACAAAAGTTATACAAAAAGCACACTGACTGCTAGCCACCAACAACTGCTGCTAACCCAAATCCCTTGCTAACACACAGCCAAAAATTTGTCCGCTAGCTCAACGGAACCACAAACCTTCATGACTAAGGTAAGATGTAGTAGTGAAACACGGCGAACAGCAACAGCCGACATATTTGGACATGGAAGGCATTTCGTAATCATTCTAGCGGCATCGCACCTTCTTAGAGAATAATGGTCGAAGAAGCGTTTTTTTTTTT
>JAARMF010000625.1:0-13804 GCA_022844705.1 Toxascaris leonina | reverse complement strand
GCGGGGGGGGAATTTTTATTACCTTACACCAACAACATCGTTTCAATTAGGAAGGCAATGCCAGCCTACAACAAACATAACACAGATGAAATGATGAGAATAAAAAGATGGGAACATAGCTGAAATGAACTGCGATTGTAAAACAGCAAAAAGCATCGGACATCTACAACCTCTGACTGATGTTGAACATTTAGCTTTATTTAGTCCTCCACAATCACCCGACTTTTTGCATTCGTCTTCCAAATTTTCACGCATCCGCTCATCCACTATTAGCAGCTTTCCTTGCTCTTTCAACTTGCAAATGTTCTCAACAACCATTCCCTCCTATATTACCATCACTTTTGAATCACACTGCACCATTGTGCGTGACGCTGCCGAGTGTTCCACCAGCCTTGCTCCCATCGCTTTGCGATCGCCTTATAAAAAACTAGCCAAATCAATGCACTCGATTTGCTAACAGTAAATCTTTGAAATGTTGTAAGCTTACTGCTGAAGTTATACTGAGCTAGACACAAATCCCACCACACATGGACAGTACGCCAAGTGCATAAATTCATAGATAACCAGATGCAGCGAAATAAATATAATAGAATTCCACGAAATTCATATCAGTGCAATACTTCGCATATCGCGAAGCATACAGCTTTAGCGCTGCCCCTCAACAAGATACTACCTGCCAAATAACGCATAGAAGCACTTCGGGGAGAAACCTTTCTCCTCGATGCAAACCAACCCAAAGCCATGGATATATACTCACGTGCATAAATCACTGATTAAGGTTGCAAACATTGGTTAAGTTTAGCCCTTGAACACGTTAGCATCGACCTAAACGATGCTAGAATTACCTCTCGTTTCAACACTTACTCATCGCGCCAACCAGTACGTCAACCATCGATACAATGTTCGTTCTACTCGGCAATATTTTTGCTACCCCTATCGACTCCACCATTTTTAAACCACACTTCCCCTTCACAAATAACTAAAAGGTGAAAAAAAAAAACCAGGACGAATCAATCAAATACCACTCCCTCCAATGTGTGTAACAGTGAACGTCACTGATACGATGGTGCTATTCCTTCGTGAAAAGACCGCCTAAACTTCGAAATCATACAAATGCTGCCAACGGCAACATATACTAACAATTTTGTAACCTCTTAAATAAAGGAAATATGAATAATTGCAAATGTAAGTGCGATTATTGAACACATTCAACGCGCATAAACAGATGTTTATGCAAGAGGAAGAAAAGCTTGTTACGGGTGGGGGGAGTAAGTATGATTACGCTGTGCAACAGCAATTCTGCGAAATGCAAAAACACAAAAACAATCGTAAATACGAGTAAATACAATCAACTTCGAAAGCATAAAAGTGCCATTCTGGCGTTCAAATCACTCCAAAATCAACTCAAATTGGTATTCACCACGTACAAACATATCTCCTTCATACAATGGCGAAAGACTTACGCTAATGAAGAGGCATATATGTATATATATATATCGACCTCCTCCATCACACGTGCCACAAATACACCATTAAGAAAGAAAGAAAAAAAAAATCAAGACCGAGCATATGACAATCTCCCTCCCTCCTTTTCTTCACCAATAAACACATACAAACGAATAAAACAATACAATCATTTCACGGTTAAGAACGCAATTAGCTGAGGCATTCAATATAACGCATCGTAATCATTAATGCAAATATTAAAAGCTTAACGTAGCACACAATAAGAAATAACAATATAACCGCTTAGAATGGAATAAAAGAAAAAAGTTTTTTTTGTTGAAACGAAACAAACTGAGATGAAATTACACGTTCGGTAACGAACGGAAAGTGGTTTATATAGCACGATCATATTTGAAGTGCTTGACTACAAAGGTAAACACATCATCCCACAAAGCTTTACAATATTTCATGGCGCCTAGAAATTCAACAGAAGCTTTTTCAGTGAGAGTAAAAAGAGACGGATAACAAAAGTGGTGATGTTGCCGTTTTAATGAATCGCTAACCGGAATAAGCAAACAAAAAACTACAGTATTTCGCTAAATCTCTTTTTTTTTGCTTTTAGGGTTTTCGAATCGTTTAGTCAGTCGAGTGCAAAGCGAAGACCGATGTAGCAAAAGATGAACTCAACGACAGACTTGCCAGCAAAAGGGCTTTTTTTTACGATGAACCCATCGCTACGTCGACGGCTCTCCTCCCGAACATAAAGCAACTTGATTAGCGCTTAACGGGAGCTACCAACGTAAAAACGCCTGCTTCCAAAGCTTACACAAGCTTCGGTTAAGGGCAAGGCGGTCGATCGCACGGAAATTATTAGAATGCATGTCGGTAAAGTCAAGCCTCATCCATTATATCGGGTTTCAATTCTCGAAAAGCAGTGCAGCACCAGCTAATGCAGTGGCCTTCCGTGACGCCAAGGAGCCTGTTTGCTTTCTTACAATTTATGACGCCGCCAAAGAAAAAACCAGCAAGCGAAAACCACTCTGACAACATAAGTTACTGAAGGAAACAACTGGCTGCTGCTCATATGGCGATGTGATGCGATAACGGACTCGGATTTAACTAAACTTTTTTGAAGGGATGCAGAAGGCAGGGGGGAGCACACAAACAAATTAGCCAGAAAGGAGTGACCGCGTGGGGCGCGCAAGCTGTGACACAAGAAGGTGCTCATGGGTAGCATATGCTATTATTTTGAGGCCATCTGGCTCACTTGGTTTATGAAATGAACCAACTATCAGCATTTGGTAGAAGAAGCTGTTCAACATCACTGCTTATTGTCATTCGTAGTCGTCAGAGCCATATGCCACTCTCCCTGATGTAACATGGAAATTAATAAGCAAAACCTCCCAGGAATTGCTTTAAACGAAATGGGACAGCTGCTACACAAATGTCGCGCACACCTACCGACTCTTCCATACTTCAACAATTGAAAACAAAAATAAATAAATAAATAAACATTAGAACATCGGCACCTACACCACTCCTACTTAAGGCAATTTAGCCTGCCTTTATTGCCCGCTTCAGGGATGCTCTATGCTCCAAATGAATCAATCGCCAGTTCCTATCTGAACGCAGCTACCCAAATCCCTCTTGATCTCATCCTCGCTGCGCAAAGTGAAATGGTACTGAGGGAAAACTATCACATTATGAATGCGTATGCATTTTTCAGCAATGACAGCAACGGTCTATTGCGAAGCCAACGTTTAATGACCACAGAGGGCAGTGAATCANNNGTGAATCACATATGCACGAAACAAATTCAACAGGCACAACGACTCCTTCGACAGTCTACATTTATGGTTAGCCCGTTTGCTGTTGAATGAGTTGGTTTTTTGTGGGTGATATTTTGTTCGACTTGTTGCTGTGACAGCTGTGTAATAATGAAAAGCCTCCATATCTCGGGGGAAAAAACAACAAAAAACAAAGCTTACGGAAATCTTAAGCATAAGCTTTTTGAGAAATATCCACAGAAATACCCAAACGAGGATGTTCGCGTTGCCGCCTCATGAAAAAATACCCACTGAAGAACGCAAAGCGAAGCGAAGCAATTGCTGCACTTCCATGCTAGACGAATTGCCGCTAGCAAATCCATAACTCGTCAGCTCTCAAAACACGAAGTCTTCATCGGTCATATCGATAGCCCACCGGAACTTTTCGCGCTGCGTTCTGTTAAAAATTTTCTCGAGAGGGACGCCATGTTTCTTGCACCAGGCCACCGAGATGCGGGGATCAAGATAATTCAGCTTCGACGTACTCAACGCTATTTGTTTATTTTCATCCTGCAATCGAAACCATCACACCTGAGACTGGATTTACTTTTGAAAGTATTTATATGCACAACAACTTCATTATAACAGTAACCTCCGCTAGCTGAAGTGAAAAATTTGTAACTAATAGAATTGCCTAAATATAAAACCCTCTCGAGTAGATGCCTCCGCAAGTAAAAGCGCTCTGCTGAATGAAAGGCGAAAATCCAAAAGCCTCCCACCCCCTCCCCCCCTCACCCCCTATAAGCCTGTAATCCTTCACAGTTGGCAGCGCTTTTAAGAGCTTACTCAGTGAACACGTCAGCCTCGCACTGTATCCCGCGTGATCAACATCGTCTCGTTTAATTAACAACACACACACATAGCAATCTGTGATACCCCACCCAAAAGCCGACGTATTTAGCCGCCCATCAAATAAAAAGCAAAACTGTGAAAANCCCCCCCCCCCCCCCCACTCCCTCTAGTACCATAAAGAATAAGTCTCCTTATTTCTACTCAAGCGAATATGGGAGCATACCACAACCGATATGAATTCACGACTTATTGCGACGTCGAAGTTTCATAACCACCCAAACCACTGCTACCTGGTACCTCACCTCCGTTCGGGCAGCTCTCCTGGACCAAAGCAGCTTCACCAATCAAAACCTAGCGCTCTTCGCGAAACAAAATGCTTTGCAGTAATTTTAAGTGGATTGGCTTTGCTCACTAAAATTGTTCCACTCTTCAAATGGTATTCCTTTTCTTTTTTTTTTTTTAGCATGAACAGCACCATCTACCTTCAAATGGAGTGCACGCACAACGAAATCAAATACGAAGATTTAGTGCAAAAGTATATAAGTTCAGCAGATGGTATAAACCAACAAATAGAAGAAACAGTGCAAACCTTGTCGGTCCGTTGTATCTTGAGTCGTTTCAGCTGCTCCTTTATTCGCTCCACTTTTTTCTTTGCTTTTTGCTTTGCTGTATCTCCTCTCGCCTTTTCCAGCTCCTCCTGTAAGTCGTTAGCGTCATCATGCAACCAAAAAAATCCTATCGGCTCATCGACAGCAATATATGCATCTCCAATTTATGCTAGAATGATAACAACAAAAGAATGTTGCGAACTGCTAAAACTATTAGCAAGACAAGGAAGCAAACTGACCTTTGCTTCTTTAAGTTCGGCTTTTTTGGCCTTAATCTTGGCTGATAAGTTTTCCATGCTTTTTTCATGGCTCTTCGGCACAGCTCTCTGATGGTTGCATAGAATAGCTACCTGTCGATTGGCACGATTGTAAGACAGCAAATTTTCTTGAACGCTGCCTCCTTCTGAAACCACCGATCAAAACCTTGGATACACGTAGTCATTTATCCAACTATTCAGGCAAACAATGAGCCATAACTCTTCAAATCGAAACAAACAGCTCTGCTGAAGCTCTCCCCTACCTTTTGCACCAGATCAGCACGCTCGTGCGCAAATAGCTTCGAGTCACGCCTAACACAAACCGGTAAAAAGCGCAAAAACGATCAACCAAAAGCCTGCTAAACAGTGGAAGGATATCAGAAATACCAACCGTTAAAAAACCAGAAAAGAGAGGCGAGGTACTTCTTCAACTGATAAGAAAAGAACTTCGTATGCGATACTGCCTAGCTCTCAATCTTTTCATACATTCACCTACGACTTACTGCAAGAACCCTAGTCTTTCTGCTTGTGCGAAGGCGTCGAATTTGAAAAGATGCACCACATCACGCTTTTTCGAGTATATTCTGTGAGTAATTAGAAAATTCAGTGGTAGCAAATAAAAGACGATCATCTAGAATCCACCATTGCTTCAAGGCGAAATGACAAACAAGGGGGCAGGATATCATAGTTTTTGCTTACAAATGCAGCACGAAAGGTGTCTATATCAGACATCACCGACAATCAACAATCTGCAGCCATCCTCTCTCGAAAATTTCGTCTAGAGCCGAAATAAATCCTGCACAAACATCCAAATCAACAGAATGCGCACAAAACAATAACCTTTGGTGAGTTTCTCCAACTGTTGCTGCAAAGTAATCGACGCATTATACGTTCGAAATACTTTTACTGTGAGGCCAGGCATCAGACTTTGCAAGTGCTGATTCAGTGTGGTCGTCTGAAGCGAAAAAAACTGACTCAAGACACTTCTTTCAAGCTTAATTTAAAATCCAACTCAATATTATCCTCATCACGAACTCTAAATATTACTAACGTCGACTACAAGTATTTATTGATTCACTTTTTTAAAGCCACACTCCTATCCAAACTACATACTTCATACCTACCTGAAGCAAGAAAATCAAAAACAAAATCCGCTCAAGCACTTGCCGAAATCATCGGACCCGAATGCACTTTTAACTGCTCTGCTTAAACACTTGTCATCCGAACGATACATAAGCCAGAACAAGCGCTCATATACTTCGATGCTGAATGATAGACTGTACTGATACATCAAACATCATAAAAGAAAACAGCATAAGACTCACATCAAGCCTATCGAAGAGGTCATCATAAAAGTAAACAGCATAAGACTCACATCAAGCCTATCGAAGAGGTCATCACCCGGGTCTTTGTTTTCCATAAAGAGTTTCAGATTGTTAAAGACGCGCTTCTCGACTGGAACCTTGTTGTAATATCGAATACTGTCCTTACCAGGGAAGTCGAATTCGACCACATAGCTGCAAAGCAGGCGATACGTTCTAAGGTGCTTCGCGAAATCCGCTATGAGCATGGAAAAGATACTAGGTAAATTACGAGCATGTAATGTGACACAAGCATACACAGCCATACTAACACCACGCTGATCTATTGACGTCCATAGGCCACGCTCGTAGCCGAATGAACCAACGTGATGAAGGAACCTACTCCTTATCGTCGAGCTTCTCGTGTAGCTTGATATGTTCGCAGCGCAGCGAACAGCAACCCACCGTATCTGCTACCTCGTCCACATCTTTTTCGTTACCGGCTCGAAGTGCCAACTTAAACAGCAATAATTAATGACAGGTAAACAGGAGACAACCTATTTCTAGCCCTTCCTTGACCTTTAACCTTCAGCTTGCGAAGTGTCCCCTCGCACAACAACATTTTTTACAATCAACCGCATAAACAGCAACGAAAAGTAACTACTAGTACCACGTATTGTACCATGTTTTATCAAAACGAAATTGGCGACGTTCACTTCCTCTCCTGTAGTGTGTTCCCCAGCTGTTATATTTCATGCCGGCGTGATCCATTAGAGTTCAAAAGACATCGACCTTTCAAGTGTCTTTGATCTCGACTTTTCATATATTGTTGACTTCCTACACTCTTCTTATATGCTTCCGCAAACCAGCCCCTTTTTAATTATGAGTCTTCTGTATGCAAAAAATGGGTGATGGTCATCAGGTTGATGAGAAGGTACGGCGGATGGTTTCCAGGGTTTCGACGGGTGCGAAATGAGCGTGGTAATCTGTCATAGCGACCTCAGCCCATCTGGAACGTGCAGGAGTGCAGCATAGATTAGCTCCAAACAGCTCACCTTGTCAATAAAGTACAACGCGACCGCTCGTTGCCGGATGCGCATTTCTTTGCTCTTAAAATCGGCAGTGTAAACAGCGCGAATATCGTCCACTCGTGACTTCAGCCGTCGAGCCGTCTCAAATTTTTCGTAGTCCTTTTCTCCCTAGAATTTTATCTAGGAATTAGCAATTACAACATAAGACGATATGAAGATGTCTAGGACGAAAAAAAAGAAACCAGATCACTGCAACTGCTGGCAAGCTATTAAACCTCCCCAGCGATACTTAAGAATGGCTTGCACGAGACATCGAAGCCACCCATACGTATTGAAACCACCTTAGTTCTACGAATCATTGAAGGCTAATCAAAACCCCTACCTTTATCTTCGAAGACGGATTTAGCATTATGTATTTGTTTTGCCCCAAGACGTTCTCGGTCCAAGAGCACAACCACGTGACTGTGTTATCATGTCGCACCTCCTTCCATTTGTGGCCTTCCGGCGGAACCGGGATTTCCGAATCTCTAAAATGACGTGATCAAGCCAAACCTGTGTAAATAACAAAGATGCAGAATAGCTTAATTCAGATACAAAGATAAATCAGACTAGTTTGCAAACAACCCCCTCAAAACTACTAACATCAAGCTTAAAAATTCGCAACACAAAAAAAAACTTTCGTTGACCACCAAGGATTCAGTGACGGCGACCGATGTTCTATAGCACTAAGGCTATGCACGTATCAGATGACACACCACCTTCTCCATGGAAAAACGCTTTACCGAAAAAAAAGACTGGAAAATATTACTTCGAACAGTTGATGATGACGTCTTCGGGTCTCACACGTCGTTTAAGTCGACCCATCTTTGGATGCCCTCCTCTACCACGGAACAATCCCGGGGGCTCAATTCGAAAGTTACCAATCTTCTGCCTATGGCCGTCGATTACCGCGTAGCCGTAGATTTTCATTTCTGCTTCCTTTGCCTGGAAGTCAAATAGGTATGTATCGAGACATAAATTTATTATCCATCAAAGAAGCTACAAGCCGAAAATATAGAATCACCACTGCTACCTCATGATGATGAGATATTAATGACTTCCGCTTGTAAACGCAATCATGAACTGCTTCAGAGCGCGGATCACCAGCGTTCTGTCATAACAATAGACACCCCGCACCGCCTATCCTCCCTATGGATCTGAAAAATGCTACCCAATCATGGCTCCTCCGTTACCGAGGAGGAAATATTATTTTGCTTGAATTAAGTTCTACATTTGAAAAAAAAAAACTGAAATAAGATAAATAAATAAATAAATAAGCCAATTGCATATCGCACCTTGCAACACTTCTATGAACCACATAACTGGGCACTGGAAGAGATGCTGTTTTCAAGAAAACCAATTTTCTGCTCTGTGCAAAAGCACTACTCATACCAATCGCTCAACAGCGATTTAATAAACCAAAAACAGCGAACTCAAGACCTCATCGATGATATACATCTAATATGTGCTCAAGACAAAACGTCACTACAATGTGATAATTGAACATGGTCAACGTTAACAAATTAGGTGATGATAACAAAAGACGATATTTCCACCTCTTTCAGTTTCTGCTTTTCCTCTTTACTCATCGCTTTGCGCTCTTCGCTTAGCTTCTGAAAATGGGCGGCCATTGCTCTGAAGTCGCATTTACTTAGCTCCGTTATTGTCTCCCTTTCCGCCACCGTCATTGTCTGCAAAGCACAATTTTTTAAAACCATCATTCAAACTACTGCAGCGTCCTTTTAAGCATACTCCACATCACGGTCACGAGCACGGGACAAGACAAACACTGCTGCAATGTATATATTCTCACTCTCTAATAAACAGCAAACCTTTCGCCAATCTTTGAAGAAATTGTTGTTAAACGCATCCTTCGTCGTGTATTCATGGTCAAGCATCTTGGCGTAGAACGTTGCCACTTCTTCAGCCTCTAGGCTCAGTTTCATCGCCTTAAATATTCAACTCTGAATTCTTCCGTATGGAACAAAAATTCAGCCATAAGCAAAAACATTTTCCTGAAAAAACAAAGCTATTTTTGCCCATTTTTAGAAAAATGGTCACACTGCCCAATGACGGTTTCGGATCACGATGAGTACGATCCGCCAAAAAAAAATCGCAGCCCCTGCTCCCTTGCAGGTACTTCGTGGAAGAAAAAGGCTAACAGAAGGAAACCCCGAATAATTGAAACCTATTTCGCCATCAGGTGATGTATTACCGGCCACAGCAATATGGAAATCAAGAATGCGGCAGACCGCCAACAAAACGGGAAGATCCGTTGCGACGTCTACATGGCTTTGCTTGGATACGGCGAGTTCAGGACCGCGAAAGATGGAAAAATTGCCAGCTGCATCGATGGAGAGAACGACGAAATCGATGAAATCACAACTGTTCAACGTACCTTTGCCCATTTAACAGTTTCCGGCACTTTTTCACAGTAAACCAGCATATGTGTCGAGTGAATAATAGTGTGCAGTGGCCACATTATTCATGAACATAATTTCAAAAAAGCGCAAAAACTCCCACTTTGGATGATAAATTGAATGACTCAAAAACGGTTCAAAAACTAACGTTGCCATCATATTTGAAAACGACATCGTCTGGCAAAGGTACATAATCAGGCGCAAATACCGGACCTTTGTGCGACAAACTATTCCACTTGACACCATCTGGCTTCTTCTCCTCTTCCCACCTGCAGAAAAGTGTACCTTGACGATTTGGTAAAAACAGAACAATAAAAATTAATATACATGCAAATGACAAAAAAATAAGCATCATTTCCTCCCGATGGCATCCATGAAACCGTAACATGAGGTAAAGACTTCCAAGCGTCAGGAGATGAACTCGCGCTGACGGCAAACATTAATATCCGCAGCAACTGCATCATATGAGCAGCAAATCTAATATCGACGGAGGCTCTAAAACTGACTTCTGAAATACATGAAAGAGACGAAAATAAATAGCCATCTTCAAAGCTCCTTACCATTTCCAAACTTCCTCATCGTCCTCCTCCTTCTTCTTCCTCTTTACAGGGGTAGCATTGTTCGATTTTGGTTCCTTTTTCACCTCTTTGGACTTTTTTGAAGAGGACGGCGACTTCTTTTCCTCTTTCGTTTTTTTGTCCTTCTTTTTCTTTTTCTAAAACGACACAAACGGATTAAAAACCACTCGATATCGAGCAAAGATAAAAGCTTATTCAGCACTTCAATAACCACGCTTCCCTTAGGTCATGGAAGAAAGTGCTCCGTCATTTCACGATTCAACAGATTACATAGTATGACTCAAATACTCAATAACTCAATAACAGTATAACTCAAACTATCCTCCCAATAAATACTCAAACTATAAAAAGAACACACCATCAATCATAAAATGGGCAGAACTGCAACATTCAAAACACGAGCAAAGAGCAATTCAGAACCATCTAGAGCTCATCTTCTCAGAAAAAAGCCATGAAGTATAGTTTATATACCTGAGGTGCGTAATCGCCGTCCTCCTCATCACTTCCGTGCCGCTTCTTAGCGTTTCCTTCTTTGACACGGGCGCTAAGCGGTACATCGTCATCGCTATCGAAACCGCCGATTGATTCTTCCTTGATTTCTTTCTTTGGTTTCGTCTGTTTCGGTCGAGTAACTGAAGAAGCGCTTAGCGCCTCTTCAAACGACCCTCGCACAGGCTGAATGTAAAGAAGTTTATTCGCTCAGCTCATATTTTAAAGTTTACTCGAAATATGTTCTAAAACAAGAGGACTATGGCTGCTCCTCTACCTGCACCTATCATTTACCATTACAAACCAAGACGACCAACGACCCGCACAAAAATCTGGAAGCAGTGAGTCGTCTGTTGTTTGATACATTCTCTAATCTTTTCCTTTCAGAACGAATGGACAAGTCAGTATTTTTTTCCCAAACCTGGAAACAAATATAATCTAAGCAATAGTATAGGACGATTCCTCGCGAACAACTCCTACATAGTTAAAGTGCTCAAGTGCAGTGGCTAAATGATACAAGCTTAACGCATCAAAAGAACACACCTCAGTCTTGACATTTTTCACTTTAACTGCGAGAGGCACATCATCATCGTCCATCTCCACACCGTTTCTTAGTGCATCCTCACTTCCGTAGCCACTAAATGAACACCTTCGTTTATCAAAAGTTTATCCTCAAGAAAATATTCCAAGATTTAGACAAAATATTGCAAAAATCTTTCGAAAGATAAAAAAAATATTCATGCTATTCGATATTCACTTTTCCCTTGTCGCTTTTTGCAAGTCGCATAAGACAGAACAAATGAATAAATAAATAAATAAATAAATAAACAAATAAAAATGGAAAACGAGATGCAAAATATCTCAAAAACGACAAGAGCAACTAAGCAAACAACTCCATTTCAACGAGCACATCACTGCAAACGCACCACATCTGCGAAGCAGTATAACTTTCGAATACAAATAGAGCAAATTTATACCCATGACAATGATATGCTCTTCCGCCTCTACTCCGGCTAGGCATATCAGTACAACCCCAAGAGATTCTCACCACAAGAAATTAGCAAGGATGAAAGTAGTAGCAACCTTTCACCATTCGCATAGGTTGATTCTCCGAGCGAATTCTGTAAGGCGGAGGCAACAGCGGTCATTCCTGAAAACAGCAAAACGATATCCTCTTGCAATCCTTTCACGGCAAAAGAATACGAACGGATGCTAAATATGCCGAATTACTTGCATACTTATTGCTCATTCCCATTTCTTCAGTCAGAACACCAGGTCACCGGATGAGTAACCTCCCATTTACGGCCAGTCGCGGGAGGAAAAGGGACAAGTTCGGTGCATACGCTTAGGATACTAGCATAAAAGACAATGAAAAAATCGACAGCTACGGAACATCCCTAAGCCCCCGAATGCAATGAAGTCGAAAACAATGTAGAAAATGAGCTCAACAGTTGCTCAGATGCAACCCGGATGCAGTACTTAGTAGATACGCCATTTGAATTAACCCAGTTGTTTCGTACATTACCACAAACGACTTACCACACCGCCTCGCATTTAGTGCTCAAAAACGAAACCACTTCGCCATATCCCGTGAGTGGCTAAGTAAGGTACAATGCCACGAGAATCGAAAAGAAAAATCAATATGAAATGCTAAATACTGATTGCACACCAACTTTCAGATGCCGAAAAAAGGTTCTTCAAAAAAAAGTTGCTTAGTTTCCCATTACGCACCTAGTACATCTATGCTGCTATTATTGTTTTGCACCATACTACGTCCCCTACCAGCGTCTCCGAAATATCTATGCCTTGTGAATGCCACAATGGTGACCGTGACTAATATCCTCAGATAATGAAACGATGGAATTTAAGCAGTGTTGGAATGGATAATCTTTGAGGAAGAAAGTATTCAAGACAATTGAATATTTGCACTTAGAGGCAATATTTCTTCAAATTTCCTTCACATTTTCTCGCAATCAAGTGCTATTATCGATGTTCTCCTCGCGCATTCGAGCTTGCTAACACAACTTTCAATCCCTTTGAATGCCCAATCGTCGTCTCACTAAAAGCCAGCCTCTAGAATTTCTAAATGCTCTGGAATTTCATGAATGTTCCTTCGGGAGAAGGCCGAGGCGGTAGAAAACGAACGAAAGAGAACAAGGAGAATGGAATCTGGGCCAGGCACGACTAAAAGAAGTTCGCATTTATTGTCAAGATTTGAGCACAGCATTGTGTGGTCTATGCGCTCGCGCGATCATCATCTGCCCTATTATTGCCTTCAAAGTGCAATAAGGACAACCGTTTTCAACAACCCCCGAATTTCATCATTGTAAACGCTCACTGAATGCAAAATTAAGCTCGATGAATACTGCAAAAGCGTCAAATTCTAAGGCGTAAAAATTTTTCAAACTTTCAAAATGGTAAAAATAAAAGTACTGCGATGAACAGATAATAAAAGATCACGTTTCATTAGACATAACAGCCACAAAAAGCGTTCTTACATGCAGCCTTTTCAATGCTCAATTTCATGCTCTAGCTGATTAGCGATATTTCTATGCTCATTACGTCATACTACACCGCTCAAAAAAAAAGAGATAAGTTCTTTAGATTCTCGAGAAAAGCTAAAAAAGCCGACGGCAAAAATTTCTTGCGAAATGGTCGACCTTTACATGTGATTCCCATCGACGGCACGATTACGTTCCCCTTGTTCTCGCATGAGCTAGCAACATCGACAAGCACAGCGCAACTCATGGAAATCAGATACTACACCGCTGCAATTACCTTCAACGACCTTCACCTTGGCTCATTATTGTAGCAATGCCATTTGAGCAAAGTTTTCGATATATAGCTGCACTTATAGTCATAGAAGAACATGAACTTTCGCCCCCTCTCCCTCATATGCTTTGCGTGCACGAATCTATTTGCAGTTCTGTCGATTTTCAGAAATGATCTATAAGCTAGCAACCACTACTATACCCTTCAAATTGAATTCGAACCCGACCTTGCATGAATTCGTTTAG